>LT658393.1:0-52295 GCA_900128575.1 Stramenopiles sp. TOSAG41-1
TCTAATTTTCCATGTTTGTNCCAATGCTTACGCGCTTCTACGCAATCTTTTCCAATATATTTTAAGTCACTATNCCGTCCAAGATAGCAATTGCAATCAAACTGTTTACACGAAGGGTNACGACCTTCTAATTTTCCATGTTTGTNCCAATGCTTACGCGCTTCTACGCAATCTTTTCCAATATATTTTAAGTCACTATNCCGTCCAAGATAGCAATTGCAATCAAACTGTTTACACGAAGGGTNACGACCTTCTAATTTTCCATGTTTGTNCCAATGCTTACGCGCTTCTACGCAATCTTTTCCAAATGCCTGCTTTAAGTCACTATACCGTCCAAGATAGCAATTGCAATCGAAACAAGTAGGGTCACGACCTTCTGATTTTCCATGATTCTCCCAATGCTCACGCGCTTGTACGCAATCTTTTCCAATATATTTTAAGTCACTATATCGTTCGAGATAGCAACCACAATTGAAAACTGGAGAATTCACAAACTCTTCATAGAACATTCTCAACAAATGCTTGTACGGATAAAAAAGCTCGCACATCGTCGATTCTTCTTTTCTCGGGGATTGAAATGTTCTTGGACCGCATAGCGATACCTCGTTCATTAACTCATTTACTAACTTTTTAAAATTTTCCACTTTTGCTGTATTTTCGACATCATTTAACACCTTCATCATACCTTTGTGAAGGTAGCCATCCTTCTCCAATACATCTTTCACTTCTCCATACAAATTTGCAAATGAAACATGTCCACCTTGTGCCAGCGCAAATGGAACAATTTTTTCACGCATAATATGTGGATGTTCACATGGGTCTTCTTTGTTTTTGTCTTTCCACTCCTTGCAGCATATATTTGGCCAGTAGTGTTTGCCGTTCTTCAAACCATGTCGATTTAGCACCATATCAAACTCCTGTCGAAAGTTGCAAAATGCTTCAATCAGCTCGTCTCGGTTTCGATTAATACACGCTTTGTCGTCTATTTCCTCCTTCAACACAACGGCAGGAAAGACGGTAATGCGTTTTGTCTTCTCTGCAGCACAGTCATGTTTGTTTGCGGTTGAGTCTGCCTGTTCGCGAGCAGCACGAGATTCTTCGTATTTAATACGAACGTCTTCCGATGCCCACATTCTTCTTAGCTTGGCGTGTTGCCCATTTGCAGCTGCGTGAACTTCGTCTGCTTTTGTTTTGGACGTGTCAACTAACTTCATAATTTCGTCCGCACGTTTGTTGGATAGACCAATACTTTTGATGATTTCGTCCGCACGTTTGTGAGCGTTATCAAGGCGTTTTTCATTTTCATTAATTTGTTGGTGCGCTTTATCAACGCGTTTTTCATTTTCATTAATTTGTTGGTGCGCTTTATCAACGCTTTTTTTAACAGCGATCGCTGTGTTGTGAGCAAGCGCAACAGATTCCTGGACTTTCGCAACAGATTCCTGGACTTTCGCAACAGATTCCTGGACTTTCGCTCTATACTTATCTTGTTCTTTTTTCATGTGACAAGCTTTTCTTGCGTGCTTGTTACACCGACAATCCGGTGGAGTACAGTATGAGAGGACCCGACGTCTACTTAATAATGACCTACGCTCTGCAGCAATCACATGGAGCGTAATAAATAGAACAAAGCAATATAACAGGTTCTTGTAGATCCTGTTGCTATGCGTGTTGTTTGTCTTCATCTTCTTTGCACCAACTATATAAAAATATATGATCGATCGTCAACCTACAAATAATTCTCTTTATACTTTTCACTCAAGCCGTATGCTTTTTATATTATAACTATTCGTGAAAATAAAATAACAAAGTGCTTATATTCTCTCTCTTTTCAATACTAGTTTACTGTTGCGAGGAGAATGGTTGCTGGGGACTGATTTTCGTGTTCCGCCGTATGTGTGTGTGTTTGAGTGATATTTTGCTATTCACAATAATAAATAATAATACTACCAGCAACAAATAATAAATAATAACAACAAATAACAATATAATTATTATATTATGATGCTTCCTCCACTTTTATATTATTTTTCGTGTTTTCTTCCTCGATTTGGCAGAGGCCTCGAAAGCTTCTTAGACTATACTTGAATGCAAATATTCGTAGCGGATTCTGGTAGCATGCAATAGCATTCTCGAAATCGAGGATTTGTCTACATTGCAAATTCCCAATCCTCTCAAAAAGATGCTTTCCAGCAGGGAGATATCACAAGCACTTGTGTAAGCATTCCAAAACCCAAAAAACCACCAAATGGAGACCTTGGAGAAATAATTAAGTTTCAAGACTCAATAAACTTACACACCATTCTCAATATTGAGAGAATTTCCAAAAAGTGGCTTGATATGCAAAATAGCCGAAGCAAAAACACTTTTTCGGAAAAAAAAGTTTTTTCGATACTAAGAGAGATGAGTCCTTTATATTTACCTTCTAATAAATGTACCATGGCAATGTCTCTCGATGTTTGGATATTTGAGGTGAATGTTGTGGAATATGTAATGTTATTTGGTGCTGATGGCTCGTTTTTAAGGATAGTGCCGGAAATGTTAGGGTTTTATAGTGATAGGAGCTCTAGAGTACATGTAAGTACCAATAATCTTTGGGAAGTTACGATGGAAATAGAATGGGAGTTCCACCATAGCACTAGGATAGAACCTTGCAAAAAATCTTTGGGAGGGCTAGCATTACATAGGATTAGCAAAAAAATGGCACGAGTCCCGAAATGCCAGTTTTATCCAAGCCTAAAAATCGGACGAGTTGCTAATCATTCATCATTCATCATCATCACACAATTATTTAAAATATTTACAATACTGTAGTGTAGTATGTATATTTATTATGCTACTACATGTATTACTACACATTTTATTTAGTTGTCCTAACTTGATTTCCATAATGTACTATTCTGTACTACTAATAAAATATACTATCATAGGGGACTGTCAAATGGAATTACAATGGTGTATATTTAAAAAAATAATGTAGCTAATGATGTGCTGATATAATAGAAATTATAATCGCAGTTACAATGATGTGCGGACGGATAGATAGCAATAAAATGATCTCGTCAACAAAATAATTGTAACTTTATTAGACTACGACTGGGTTAGCTATATCAAATTTGAATCGTCGCCTCGTCAATCGTTACTACTACTACTACTGTGACTTCTATTATTAAACCACCTTTTTTTTTTAGTGCACATCATTACAGATGATAAGCGCCGGTAGCCAAAACAACTACTGTTTTCTTCTCAGGGACATTAGGGTACATTACCGCATTACCGTGCTTGCATGACTTGGAGAGGGTAAAGATAGTGGTTTGACGGTTCCACCATCGAAAGAGCAGAGGTGTGCCGTGTTCTTGTGGCACTGAATTTGACCTCACTAGAAATGATCGTCGTCTCTTTGTTGTCAACTCTGGTGGCCGTGGTCTGTCTGTTTTTTTCGTGTACACTGGAATGTGCAGGTGCTACGAACATCGAGGAGTACGCAACCTGCTTGTGTACAGGCGACGGGTCGGGTGGACAAAACAGTACAAGTTTCATCCCCCACCACTTTGTCGTGCAGGTCATAAGAATAATTTTCTAAGTCTTTCAGATACTTCTTCCATAAATCATCATCGCGTTCTCCCCAATAGGAAGCATTTTCGACAGTCAAATGAGTTGGTATTGACATAAAATTTTTCTTTTCTTTCGGTTCCTTTTTGAAGGAAAATGCCATCAGCTCCGACATGCTTTGATTTGTAGGCGATGATGTCCAGCCTTTCGTTTGCCTAACTTTACGAAACTTTAAAAGGTTATTATTAACCAATGATGACTTATGTAACTGTTTAAAGTCCAAGCTGTTCGGAGGAAGGCCTAGAACTTTGTTTTTCTGGACACCCGTTTTTGTAATTACAGGTCTTTTCCTGATCTTCGTTCCAGATTGATACGGCAATGACTTTTTCTTCGAATGGTCTTCATTGCGTGATGGAGAGCCGTAGAGAAAAGCCTTCTTGGGGATGCCAAGTACACCCTCCGACATTTCAACCTGCCTACCTTTGCTTAGCCAGCGTTGGCACAAAGCTAATATTTGTCCATTCGTGTGCGCTAGACACTTCGTGCACATAAGCACGCATATAATCTGCATTATGCAGTAGTACGACACACATCATAGAGTGATATAATATATTATTGAGATGATATCACCAGACTACTACCTACTACTATTACAACGTTGACAGATATCACGTCATCACGTCGTAGTAATAACCGATAATTTATTTATTTATTAATTTATTATTATTATATCCTCCTCCACTAATAGGCTACCTTACTCTTGTTGTTCATTATAATAATATAAATACACACTAACACCACCATATTTATTTTATTATTATTCTCATCATATTTAATTACCTAAACATCTCCTCTCTCTCTTCTTCTTCTTTTTTAATCTAAATCTCATCATAGAGGAGTATTAAATAGTAGTGATTCTAAAGTCCCCAGGAAAGATGAGACTTGATGACACCCCTCTCCCTATACATTCTACTATTTTCCTCTAACATGTCTAAGTTATACAAGTAGTTGACCATAGTTCCAAATGAACGATTTATTCCATTTGAAGATGGGTCTCCCATACAATTCAGGCGATACATTTCAGCTCCATTTGATAGATGGAAATTCGCTACTGGGCACATAGCGCGCTCTCTATTCGTTTTTTTTTTCTGGTCGATCAGGTAGTGAGCCACAAGCGGTAGCCTAAACAAGTTTTCTTTTTTGCCGTGTGCAGAAGAATATATCGAATTTAACATTTCACTTTTTGTAAATTGCATACCACCCTCATAAAGTTCATACATGTGTTCAGCCCCATGTTTTCCTCCATCAAAGTGCTGGTCTCCAACTAGTATTCCGAGTATGTCAGTCGCTTCTTGATCTTCTAACCATGCCCGAAATTTCGGTATCGGGCTTAGTGTTGAAAACTGAGCTGATGTCTTGGAAAAAAATATGTCTTCATTAAGCTTTTCAACCGCTAATTTGATTAAACAATTTCCTAAAGAGAAACCATGTAGCCCAGGTGCAGTACATATAGAATAAAACATAGCCGTGTTTGCTTTCTTCTCGAGTTCAAGCGTCCCAGTACTCTTTTCAATATACATTAGGGAGTCTGCAACTCCCCTAGTCAATCCCACATTCACAAATGCTAAAGGAAATGTGCCTAAAAGAGGATGGTTTAAACTATAGACACGCCTGCCATACCCAAGTCTTTTCGATAATGTTGACATGTCGTTTGCTTTTTCTAACACGGTTTCAAAGTCAACGTAGTTTTGCAAAACGTCATCGCTTGACGACAACGATATTTCGCTCAGAAGTAGATTTTTGACCGATAAAAACTCTCTGAAGCAAGACTGTATATCATCCTGAATCTTTTGTTCATCATCATGCACAATCCCCTTACATTCTGCAAATTCAATGCGCCTTCTTCGCAGCTTTTCAAAGTCTTGAGCATTTTTCACATAAATCTTTGGGCTAACGGTACAGTAGTTGTCCAACCTATTAGATATCTTAGAACACGGGGGAGTGTGCTTGGCTAGCCATCCAACATTATGCTTAATGAACTTCGGGGAAAGAAAATAGCCAAAATGTCTTCTCGGCATTCTTTTCCTGTAAATTTCGCTCTCTAATTTTCCCTGGCAGAACACGGTTGTGAATATGGGGCATCGTGATCGATATGATTTTGAAGGAGATAGTAGAGATGATATTATCTCTACTTTTTTTTTTCTCATCTCATCATCACACCTTACACTGCTATTATCAACAATTATTATTAGCTCCTAGTGCTAGTCTATTATTATATATTATTTAATTTTTTTTAAAAGAGGAGATAATGGCCGTCTTAGTCTATAAACGAGTACGGCAACCTGAACTTGAAAACCCAATCTGAAATCGTGGTAAAAAAGGGACTAGGAGGATAGCTAGTATAGTAATTCATAGTGAATTCCACTCGTCAATTATTTATTCGGTGCAAAATACGACAAAATGAAACAACTATGAAATAACACCAATTTAAATTAATAATGGAAAAAAATATATATAAACTCTACTACGACGCACCACTGTAAATGGTTCGAAGTCCTGCGTAGTAGTAAGTGCAACTTGGTAAAAAAAGATGAAAAAAGAAGAAGAAAGAGAATGGAAGAAGAATAAGAAGAGAGAAAAAAAAAAATAATAATAATAATAATAATAATAATAAAAAATAAAACTCTGGCTGCGGCGTCGCAACTTAAACCCGCTTGTTGGCTTGCAATTACTACTGTTGATTCGCACACTTCCGGACGGCCATACGTCGTATATCGCACATGCCCCAAACACTACACTAGACCTTCACTGGAGCGCATAATGGAAGACCGGCAAGCGCCAATATCACAATTATACCAGTATTCAATTTCCGCATGGCGTGCTACAGATGTTGAGGTCGTTTCAAACTTGAACGAAAAGAACCCTGGAATGCTTGTGCAGCGAGGTGGCGACTATGGTTACTACCCGTTGTTTTACGCCGTCAGTCATGATGCGAGCAGTTTTGTTATTAGCTACATTATCTCCGAAATGGTCGAAACGTATGGGTATCCTATTGAGTTTAGGAGCAATGTAAAGAAGGGTATGATTCATTCATTGTACGAAACAACTGACTGCTGGAAGCGTACAACGATTAAGCACGTTCAACTGATTGTGAAGGAAGACGTTGAGGTGTTGACACGCAAAAACCGATTTGGAACAATTCCACTTTACTTCGCTATTCGATCCGGGGCGAAGTTAGAGGTCGTCATATGGCTTTGTGAGCAAACGGGGATTGAAGTAGTAAAAAGTTGGAGGAGCGACGGATGGAATGAAGTTAGAAAACACGTGGGTGCAACATTTCTCCACCTAGCCGCTTGGTATAACCATCCTCACTTAGTTCCTTATTTAATATCGGTCTTCCCTGAAGCGGTTCAAATAAAAAGCAATAGCTCATTCACCCCTCTTGATTGGGCAAAAAAATGGAAATTCGATACTGTAGTAGATCTACTATTAACACCTTTGAAGACAGTGGAAGAATTTAACAGCGATAGGAAGAAGTTAATACACAACTATGTCTTAGTCTCACAAATTTCATCCCTATACGATAATAGCAATAAATGGAAACAAACAACTTTGGAACATGTAAAGCAGATGGTTTTAAATATAAATAATGTAAATAATTGTGATGCGAATGGCACGCCTATTTTTGATGAAAATAAATTCAGTGATGGGGTGCTTGAAGCTAAAGACGAAAGAGGTCGTCTACCTTTAACTTACGCAATAATTAATGGTGCAAAGTTAGAAGTGGTTGTTTGGATTATTAGCATTATTGGTATCAAAGCCGCGGTGGCTTGGCGCGGAAAAATAGGTGAAACGCTTTTGCATTACGCAGCGCGTAATCAGCCCCATTTGTTACCATACTTATTGGTTTTATTTGGCGTAGAAAGTTTGGCAATAATGGATGATGTGTCTGATGGGACTCCAGTTCAATGGGCAGAAAGAGGAAAGAACAAAGCTTGCATTGAATATTTAGCAGATTGTTATAAGACTATTGAAGAATTCGATGTCAAATATTCAGGTAGCGGTAAGGAAGTTACTTCGTCTCAAATCGAATCATTAGAGGTGGAAAGTTTGTATGAATTTTCGGGCAGATGGTCCGTAACACAAGTGTTGACTGTTGAGAATTTGGAAAAAGAAGACATAGGGCAGGTATGCAGGAATGACAAGTATGGTTATCTCCCCATAGTATACGCGGGTTGGCATGGTGCTTCTCTTCATACCTTTACCTGGTTATGCGAAAATACGTTTAAAAAAAGTGGCATTAGTATGTACAAAAGTGCATTTGAAGGCAATGTGATCAAGGCATGGCATGATTCAGAAGGTTGGAACATTCTGCACTACCTGGCATTCTTTAATCAACCACATTTAATACCTTACACGCTGTTTTTGTATCTTGATGCTGCCTCTGAAAGAGAATATTTGTACAATAAAACTGCTTTAGAATTTGTTGAGCTTGCTTTATCGATAGAAACAGGAGAGGCAAGGAGCGTTATTGATGAAGAAAGAGAGGAGCAAGTGAAAAAGAGAAAAAAGTGTTTATCTTTATTGCGCAACCCGGAATCGGCTGTCCAAGACTACTGCCTAGCTAATTGTATCGACTACGACACACATCTTGAAAAGCTTGAAGAAGCTAAGGAAAGTACGGCGAGGAAGAAAGCTTTTATGCTTCGTAAACGGCGGTTGCAAGAAGAAAGGAACGTTGTTGAAGCTACTGGTGGCCTGGCGTCGTTTTCGTCACCTTGAAGCTTGAAGAAGGATTAAAGAGTGCTCCAATTGCTCGAGGATTTTTTAAATATCTGTTGAAAGTGCCCCGTGATACATTTTAAAAAGTATATTTAATAATTCTATAGAAAAAAAACTTCCTCCTTTTGTAGGGGGTATGATAATGAGACCTTACTCTTGTAAAGAGAATGATAGAAACCAACGCATCAATTGGGAGCACTATGTTAGTGCTAGCGTAGATAGATGTAGTATAGTAGTGTTACACGACCTATTAGTTTCGGCGCGCTTCAACAAGTATAGCAGTTACACTACAATCAGAGCTCCTAATTCACGAAAGGTATCTTCACTATGGGTTTAGCATTAGGATGACACCACCACCAGTCGTTAAGAATCCCATCTGTATCATAATAACAACCATGCGCAATTAATTGTTCGAGGATTTGCATCCGTATTATTTATATTTTAACATTGATTGAAATAACAATTCACAAATGCACGAATAAAAAACCATCAAGGAGGAAGGAAAAAAAAGATAATAAAGAAGAAGAACACCAACATAAACATCATAGTGTGTAGCTTTAGAGTGGAAGAATCAATATTATCAATACAAAAAAATATGTGCACACATCATTAGCAGCTATGTTGTTAATGTCAAATAAAATAATATTGAAGAAAAAATGTATCCCACCATACTACTATGGTGTAGTGATACTAAAAATTTAATCCTCGTATATTACGATAGACAGACGACCATTGTTATTAATTAATGTATTATTTTTTTTATATTATTATATTTTCAATGATAATTATTTAATCACATTATTAGCCTAATAAAAAAAATACTATAACTATTATTATTTATTGAATTTATTATATTATAAAATTCAATTTATTATTCATCTCGTCGTCTCGTGGTGTTTTTTTTACTATACTACGTTGAATTGGGTGGAGGGGTCGTGGTCCATTGAATCAGCTGCGTCCTAAGTTTCAACGCTTACGAAGGCACTAGAAGTTGCAACACAAACCAAAGAAGGCGAGACATATCATATTATGGCAGCTATGGCACCCCCTGGTGGACCGCGAGAAGTAACATCGCAAGATGCGGAAAAGTCAAGCTTATTGGCCGCTACGTCGAAAGATTATTATTTTGACTCGTACGCTCACTTTGGCATACACGAGGAGATGTTGAAGGATGAGGTGCGGACCGAGACGTACATGAATTCAATGCTGAAGAACAAGCATTTGTTCAAAGACAAAATAGTCATGGATGTTGGATGTGGAACTGGCATCCTTTGCATGTTTGCCGCGAAAGCCGGTGCAAAGAAAGTAATTGGTGTCGAGTGCAGTTCAATAATTCACCAAGCAAAAAAAATTATTGATGCAAACGGCTTCGGCGACAAAATTACACTACTTCATGGAAAAGTCGAGGAAATCGAACTTCCTGAAGGTATAAAGAAGGTTGATATTATAGTGAGTGAATGGATGGGGTATTTTTTGCTTTACGAATCCATGCTAGACACAGTTTTAGTCGCGCGAGACAAGTTTCTGAAGAAAGGAGGTCTCTTGTTTCCAGACAAAGCAACGTTATACGTCGCGGCTATAGAAGATGGCGAGTATATGAACGAGAAAATTAATTTTTGGGACAATGTATATGGCTTTGATATGACCTGTATTAAAGAGCTTGCCCTGTTGGAACCTCTTGTTGATACTGTGGAAAAAGAGTGTGTTGCTACAAATGCAGTAAAAGTTTTGGATGTTGATATTGCAACAGTGACCAAGGAGGAATTAGACTTCACGGGCAACTTCAAAATTTATGCGCACAGAGATGACTTCATTCATGCTTTTGTTGCATATTTCGATTGCTCATTTTCGAAGTGCCATAAACCAATCAAATTCAGCACATCTCCGTATGCTGAGTACACACATTGGAAGCAGACCGTTTTCTATTTGCACAACCCTATTGCCATCAAAATTGGTGAAGCGATTGATGGTACGATTTCTTGCAGACGTAATGCTACCAACCCAAGAGACTTGGATATAGCTATCAAGTATAAATTTGATGGCGATAGTGGCATGGTCGATACATCGCATATGTATCGATTGCGCTAGGCGGCATTCAATGTATAACAACATTATACCATAACCGTTGTAAATGTGATGATATTCGACAGAGTCTAGGCATGAACTTGAGGATTAAAGCATACGATACAATGTACGAGAGCACTCCGTGACTATATGAAATTATCATATGATTACGCGTATATGTTTGTGTGTACGTCGTAGGAGAGTATAATATATAATATATTGCACGTATCGTATTTTAACTTAAACGAGTATTTTTTAAAATTCGATATAAATTTAAAAGTCTGGAAAAGATTTAAATGCGCTGCTAACAATCAGCCCACTTGAACACTGCGCAAAAAAGAGGCAATAGCCAACACAAGCACGCGTAAAAAGTGTAGTTGTGACGACACTTACACTGCATACATTTATTAACCCCTTATGAATCGGATTAAATTTCTGTATAATTGAAAAACAAATCCAAGCAGAAATAAGATGCATGCTGATTATCTTGTGCTTCTAAGGAGCCTTGAAAATTTCCACTGACATGCGACGGAGGCATAACAAATTCGAAATCCAAAGCGTACGTCGTATTTTTCTCGTCTAGAAAGGTAACTGCTTTCAACAGATCTCCAGTGTTCGTCTGAATAGGATGACTCAGGCCCAACTCATAAATTCGCAAAGACCACGAACCACTCAACAATGGACCATGCAAGTTAGAATCCCCTCTACCTTTCACCGTAGCCCTGTAACCTTTTCCCCAAGCACCCTCCGGTGTCGACATATTTAACTGCGTAGTATACAAACGGTCGTCTTTCGACCCACACGAATCCCAACGAAAAACTGGAGATGAGGCCGAAACGGCAACGGTAACAAGTAGTGCAAGTATAGTTAGTTTTGAGTGCATTTTGTATTTTCAAGGTGCTTTCAGTATGTTCTGTCCAGATGAAATTAAGCTCGTTAGGATGCAGGTGTCAGTGCCAAATTTAACCCACACAAGAAGACTTCTTGATGTGAAATTTATTATATTATGATGATGAATTAGAAGAAGAAAGAAGAATATTGTGGTGGTGGTGGTGGCGAGGACAGCGGTGGAAAATATCATAGGGTGGTATGCTGGTAGGGTTAAGGCATACTTGAAGTTGTTGGTAAGGTTTAAGGTAGGGTAGTAAGGGGTGTAGTAGGAAAAAGTGTCACACGTCACCACATGATGAAAAAGGAGTCTGGAATTACGACGAAGATACGAAAAGTCAGAAGAACCACGTGTGTTAAATTTGTAAATTATATTTGTACACTTTTTGTCATTTCCAATATGCAAGTGGACAGATTTGCATTCGCAAGTAGTGATGAATTTAAATGGAAATGACTTTGACCAACGTTGAAAACTATGATGAAAGTTACATCCATGTTTATACTTACTCACCCGCAACACGCAAGTGCTTTACGCGAAGATGATGTACATGAGGATGGCGTCATCAAAAATGAAAATGAGGGCAACTCGTCCTCTACAAATGGCAAGGCTGCTGCTGGATTGAAAAATGAGTCGAGTGATGCATTGTTCGAAAATGCAAAAGAGTTGGCACGGCGAGCTGAAGTGACGAAAACGTCAGAGGACATAGGAAAAGCCGAGAAGGCTTTATCAATTGCCCAGAGTCAAGAATATATTGAAAGGGAGCGTAAAAAGCCAAAGCAGCCAGAAAAACGAGAAAAAATAGACTTGTTGAGAGATAAGTTACATAGAGGGGAACTTAATCCGAGCGATAGCCCTGTTATACCACAACGTATAGAAGCGGACAAGCCATCTACCCCAGTAGTTGCAGCAAGATCACTGCCAGGTATTAAACAAGACATTAAAGTGCTTCAAGGTGACATTGATAGTGCTGGTACTAAAGCGTATAAAGTGGACGGGAAGGAAGTTGTAAAAGGAGGCGACGGTGATATGAAAAAAGAAAAAGTGGAACCTGAAAAAGCGGAAGAGCCAGAAGGTGATCTTATGGGTGGCTCTTTAGCAATGCCCTCAAAACCACCCGTTAGCTCGACGTTCAAATGGTGGTTAGAAAATGGTATTGACCATAAATATAACCGCGAAATGCAATCGATGCTAAATCTTAGGCCGAGCGGGAAGTTAACACATGGTGGTGAAATTAAGGATAATGCGGATGGTGTAAAGAAAATCAAAGAGCAAGGTAAAGAAATGAATGGTGCTGAGGAAGCCCAAGGGCAAAGGGCTCCTGTAAAGGGTACAAAGGAGGGTTTTGCTGGGAAACTAATGAAAATTGCGAAGGAAGCAAAGGAGCAAGGTCCCTTTCCTTGAGTTCAAGATTCAAAAATGCATCTCTATAGATACATATAACTATTTTGAAAATAAAAAATATTTATACGTATATATAATGCGATTAATGTACCGGTAAGCAGTATGAAATTTGCGGCATCACGCGGTGTGTGTGTTCCAACATCATTGAATGCACACCTTTCCTTTCTAAACTCATACGATATCCTACCAAAAAAATTGAAGGCATACATCAGATATGTTTGCTGCTCCCTCGACAATAAATTATAGACCCTTGGGTTAAAGATTTGGCAAAGTTTAATATACAAAGACTTCCACTGAAGCATTCTCAAACAAGTGTTTTCCGCTACTTTTTGTCGCCTTGTACTTGTGCATCAATGTCGTCTAAGAAATCCATTTCGTTTTGTTTTTTCATTTGATACATGGTATAGGAGTACACACCCAGAACAAAAGACACTATCACTCCACCGACTAAGTAGTTTTTACCGACAGGAACAGGTGGATCATTGGGTCCAGGCTGCCCCGGCTGGCCAGGGAGATGTGGCGCTGGTTGCCGTTGAAACTCGTTCTTTTCTACTTCTTTCAGCTGTTCCTTTCTATTTCGGGTGAGGTGTATGGATCTCTTACGTTGTTGGGCTGGTGTCACCTCCTTTCTGAAGTACCTCCATCCGGCCCGATTTCCAACAAGTCTTATCCACATTGTCTTGTTCCCGACCAAATCACAAACACGATTAGCACAGCCCTGTTGGGTTTTGCATAGGAATCTGGCGCTTGAATGGTTTTAGGTTACCAATTGTTCGCCATTCATGTGCAGAGCAGCGTTTTCTATTGTCCCTCTGCTGTGTTGTGTTGTTCTTTTTTATTGTATTTCATTTTATTGGTGTCGCTATTAATCATTCTTTATTGTATGATGAGATGTTTTATTTACTTCATTTACTACTGGTAGTGTTATTGCAGCCATCAACAACCACAAAAAACAAAAAGAAGGAGAAGAAGGAATCAAGTAGGTTGTACCAAACCCGTAGTGTCGAATAGGCCACCAATTAGAGCGTTTCCAATATTCTAGCCTCCCAAGCATAGAAATACCTATTTTACACGCATCTTCATCCTCTTTTGTTCGATCCTCTTCGATTTGATGATGATACTCTGTGTTGTACTTTTTTCACACTAAAACAATCTTACTGTAGGGTTAACATAGGGCTTGGTAGAGGAGACGATTTGAAGTTTGGAGTAGATTATATAGGATAGAGAAGGTATTGATTAAACTTCCACTCTCTTCTTCGTCTACTCTTCTTTCTCTCATTATTTCGCAGATCCTTGAGATCTGCGAAATATGATATTAGTCAAGATGCACCTCTTTGTAAGCTGACCTCCGCAACTCATTGAGCATTCGAAAAGCGGTACAATCATACCTCCAAAATAACATATAAGCCTAGGCATTCAGATTGAGGAGAATGGCCATATTTGATAGTTTGACCATGCGTAACATAATCAAGGGGCTCGTAAGTATTCAATTTTTTGCTGGGGTGGGGTTGACCTTGATGAGCTTCGGAATCCTTGACATTCCTGCTGACTTGGAACAAGTGTGTAAGCATGGATACTATGATGTGTTCGGAATCGACATAGATCCAGTTCTGGGTTTGAAAATTGTTGGTCTTTCAAAAATGCTTGGTATTATTGCATTAAATGGTTTTCTTGGGGGGGTCTTTAGAATTCATTTCCAACTTGTGTTTGTTGCTCCCATCGTATGCTGCTTATCGAGGCCACAAAAAACTTGGAGACAACTCGGAAATCGCTCCTCTGATCGCATGCGTATTTTACGTTTTGCTTTTATTGCTACCAAAAAATACAACTAAAAATACCAAAACAGAATAAATTAGGAAGGTCCAGGAAACATAAATTATGAACCTTCTACGAAGTATCCGTCCCGCATTTACAAGGAGGCGGCGGCAAGTAGTTAAAGTTTTTTTAAATATACGTAGAACATTATTAAAATATAATACTCGTATATAAAGATGTGTACTCTGTAGTAAAGGTCTAGTTACGCCATATTTCACTTTGATGCACCTTGACTTTTGCTACCTTCGTATCGCTTGTCCCAATTCACAATTTTATCCCGGTATTCCTCAATGTTCTCTGCTGTTAATTTCGTCAACTGTCGCCTATTTAATGGTTGATTTGTAAATGGGCAAGTATTGGGTCGGTGCTTGAACGGCCCAGTATCTTCATAATCGTCATCCCCGCCATAAGACATCAATGTTTGCATCCAACTATCGTATGACATTACGTGACCATAGATTGATATCGCTGGGTCATAACAAAAGTCTTGCGTCATCGGGTCGCGAAATCCTGGCATTATATTCACCCAATTTTTTGGCCTTTGCACTCTTTTTCTCTCTTTCACTTTCTTTTGGGGTTTTTTCTTCTTCTTCTTTGGCTTCGGAATCGTAAGTTTTGGCCGTTTTGCTTTTCGAGCTCCGTTTTTTGGGTTGGACGCGGTTGCAGCCGCATAATCACCAGTTACTTTCAATTTGTTAGGGACTATTACTTTCGGTCGCGTAAACTTCAACTTTTTTTTCATGTTGCCAGTTTTTGCATCCTTATACTCTATCATGGTGTAGTTAGGATCGCTAAGCACTCCTTTCTCTATCAAGAGACGGTAGTAGTTTGAACATTGATATCCTACTCTACCCGGAACTTTGATGCTAAGGATACCCCACCGATAATCTACTCCGTTTTTAATTAACGACAAGAAGTGATTGTGTTCCTTTTCTGTCCACGCGCCAGTAGCCTGCTTTTCGCCCAGGTCGTTGAAGCGGTAGTAGTACGCATTTGGGTTTTCTTTTCTGTGCATAAAAGCTTTTACGCGCGCTGTGCTCCATCCCATTTCCATAAGTTTCTTTGCCTGGTCCGTTTCCAGACAGTCGTTCATGTTTCCCCTAGAGGTACCTTTTTTCTTCGCTGTTTTCTTGGGATCAACGGTCACAACGTTTTTTGTTTTAAAGTCTCTTATCGCGGCCTTTGCATCATCAATAGATAAATCCTCCAAATCACCATCGTCCATTTCGTTCCGATATACTTCTTCATCTCCTTCATCTTTATCTTCAGGCGACCAGCAGGTGATGGTACCGTCTGTAGGCTTACCATTGAAGAATCTCCTCGTACGTTTGCCAACAAATTCGTCACGGCCGTGGAGTTGAAAGCCCTCTGGGAGTTTTTTGGGCTTTTTTGTTCCTGGGGACTTAGAAGTGGGCTTCTTTTTGCTTTTTTTCTTAGTCGCAACTGTCTCGAAGTCGTCATCATCTTGGTCATCTTTGTTTAGAATTGTGGTTGACTTTTTTCTTTTCCGTCCAGTTGTTGGAGTTGTTTTCGTAGCTTTTTTATCCGAAGATGTAATTTTGACCTTGGCCACGCCATTTCTCTTGTTTCCTTTGTTGCTGTTTTCGTCCTTCTTGTTTTGTGTCAATTCTTGTTCTTCGCCCTTTTCGTCAATTAAGCCTGCTTTCATTGCCATTGCCATTGCGTCCCGTAGGACCAAGCGTTTGCCACCAGACTTGCTGGATGAACCACTTTGCTTTCGTGAACGTCGCAAATGCTCAGACAGCGCAGCAGTACTTGCGTTGATTTCAATAGCAGTGGTTACGCCGCGAGATCGAACCCGTGGTCCCTTCGGTTTCCTAACTCGAAATTTACGGGCTGTCATTTCCTTGATAGCTTCCACAAAACCTGGGTCTGTGACTAGCCTTGTTTTCGCGCGGTTTTCATCTTGCTCGCAAACGTCTAGTGCCATTTGTGCCTCTTTGGTTGTCAAGCCTTCTACAACACTTTGTATTTCTTTCAATACCTGCGCAGCATGGTCTTCGGTATGCTTCGCGAACTTCGCTTGCATTTCCTTGATCCTCTGCTTCATTAACTTTTTTTGCTCACTACTCAACCCACCCTCTTCTTCATCGCTGCTGGAGTCAGAATCAGAGGAGGACGAACTCTCATCTTCCGTGTCAGACTCTGTATCCGATTCTTTCTTCAGTTCCTTTGCTTCAGTAGCACTAGAATTTACAGTTGAAGACTTCTCCTCGATCTGTTCCTTATCTTCGACCTCCATTTGTTGGGTGCTGCTTGATGCAACTGCTGCCATCGTCCTTCAAAATATGTGCACTTAGAGGTCGCCAAGGGCGCTTGTTACTTTGGGTCGTGTGAACTTGGCCTGCACTTATATGTCACACAAGCAGATGTGCATCAATGTGCTGAAAGGATCTAAGAGGGAGAAGTAAATAAATACACCAGCAGCATTAATAAGCAGCAGCGACGACGAAAATTTTTTCGTATGCCATAATAATAATATAGAAACTACTATTGTATGTCTTTTTATTGATTAATAAAGGAAAGGTTTGTTGGTAAATGGACACTTTACTATAACACTCACTCGAGTACTCACTACAATACCTCAGGTGATACGAGGATGAAAACCACTTCATTGCGCGCTTTTCATAGTTGTCATTTTCCCATTCTCCTCAATCATTTCATTGTTTTCTCCGCAAAAAAAATGAATTTGAATTGTTATTTGCCGCGGAAAGTAGTCGTCTCACAAGAGGAGGAGGAGGTCTCCTAGTGCATGGGAGTATAATAATAATACATCACACTAGCTATTATTATTATTAGGAAGAAATGTCATATCATACTTTATGTTTAATACAAACTAGTCATCCATCATCTGTCCCTTTCCTACAAGTGTGTGAAGTACGAAGGTCTGGTATTATTTTATTTCGACTTTTTCTATCTTCTTCGACCAGGATTGGTACCACGATAGTCGTCTGTCTGTATGCAACCTCTATTTAAGACTCTACACTATCACGTACTTGATGTTTGTACCCTAACCCTAACTTGGAATCCGTGTGCACCATCAGCTGAGGGTATCAACTGTGACTCATTTCCTAATCCAGCGATCCCTCAAGTATATGACGTGGTAGTGTCACCTTGTTTACATTGTTGCACATACATACCATTACGTATGACTTTACTTCGATCGATCTCTTCTTCCTTCCTTTGGAAAGACCATTCATTCATTACACGTTGTATTATGTTGTTTTTTTTTATCATGATGTATGACATGACATACTACCGCTAATATTATTACGTACTACAGAGTATTTATTATTGTTGTGCTGAATATCATTCGTACACTCTATATGAATTGTGTTGTTCGATGCTGTGTGTATTATTTTTTTTAGTAGCAGTACGTAGGAGGAGGAGTAGTAGTACATTATAACATTAATTTTTATTATTATTAATCATCATCCATCATCATCAGTTGTAGGTAGTGGCAGCAAAATGGTGCGCCGTCTTCCAATCCGTCGACCGCCACTATCTACCGCCACCCGCGAGGCAATCTTTACTCGAAGTAGATACATACGGAAGACAGAGTTTATTCGAATACTAACAAACGCCATGGCATCGATTACCTCGAACGCTGGAAAAGCTTCTGCTCCTACTGCCACGGCTGGCGCAAAGACTGCCTCTACTTCTAGGAAGCCTGACGACGAAGTGCGCGAGCAAGATAGATTTTTACCAATAGCAAATATTAGTCGCATTATGAAAAAGAGTTTGCCACCGAATGCAAAAATTGCTAAGGATGCTAAAGAAACCGTGCAAGAGTGTGTCTCTGAGTTTATATCGTTTATCACTAGTGAAGCTAGCGATAAATGTCAACGTGAAAAAAGGAAAACTATTAACGGCGATGACTTGTTGTGGGCGATGAGTACTTTAGGTTTCGATAAATATTATGATCCCCTCAAGGTATACTTGACGAAGTATCGCGAATCCATTAAAGGCAAAGATAGCGATGATAAGAAGAAAGGAAGAGACTAGATGTCGAGAAAAGCTTGTCAATTGCACAATGTTATTGTTTAACCTTAAGACCTGCATGTACTATATAAACGTATATATAAATAAAAAATTGTTGCAATGTTATATAGATAACTGTAGAAGATCTATGTATTGGTTTGTCGGGAGACAAGTTTCATAAGAGGTCTAGAGCATGATGTATGCATAAAATACGTAAAGTAAAGAAAAGCAAATTATCTAGTAAATACTATTTTTGATTCTGGCCCGTTTCAAGCGGTGTGACTGCTGTCCATGCATTCTGTATTTTCTTTTCCAGAGCTTTCTTGCTATGAGAGAATAGCCCTTGGACTGTACAAAAGTTCATTAACAAGTCAAAAAACACATGTGGATTTTCTTCGTGTATAACGTGTCCAGAGTTGGGAACATTCTTGTACTGAAATTTCCCTTGCATATGAGCAATAGTTAACGGAGTATCCAGTCTATCCATGCCTGCTACAACTAGTAACTTCTTCACCATGTTTCTTGGTTTTCCTTCGTTGCCATCACCATTCCCCAAAAAGTGTAAAGACATATCCTTATACCAGCCATGCCAATAAGGCTGCGTATCAATCAAATTGGTACGCCACCTATACACTTTGTCGTTATGGCAAAATCTCAGCCGTGAGTACACAGAAGCCTTAATAGTTTCTCTAGATGCACGGCCATTGACTTGCAACATAGTGTTACAAACGTATTCTATTCCATCGTCTACAGTCTTGAAATCCGTCGGTATTTTCTTAATGAAATCTTCCATATGTGGAAGAGAAGCCAACGCAGTCCCTTCAACTACGTCAACGACCACAAGACCTACTACCTCTACCATATCATCCAAGCGTACACGTGCAGCATGCATTGTATGCGTTGCTATTGCTCCGCCCATACTATGTCCAATTAGAACTATGCGAGGTGGAGACGCAATTTCCCCGCCAACATGTTCCTTCCTCACCAGTATGTTTTTTAATATCTTGATTACGTCGTCGACGAAGCGTGTAATAGAAAAATTCTTCACTTTCGCCTGAGGTGGCTGAAACTGGGACCCACTGTCGTCTGTTGCATTGGAATTTTCCGGGGCATAGCCAGAAAGACCATGCCCGAATAGATCAAAGGCCACAATAGGCAGGCCTGTCTCCGTGCATAATTTGGCAACCTGCGCCCAAGACATTCCAGAAAAGCCACCGCCATGGATGAATACCAATACCGGATTTTCTCTCATGCATGCTTCAGAAAGGTTCGAGGTATAGACATGAAAAATACATTGCCGTTGATCGATGTCCAAAATTTGAATGGATTCATGCTTTTCAAAGTATTCTGTTGGTCTTACACCACTTGGAATGTCATCGAAATCTTGAGATTCCACGTATGCTTTTAAAGAAGCCATGATCTATAGTCTCTTTCTAAGTTGTTGCTTTTATTTTGCTGTGTATTTTTATTTTATTTTTTTTTTTGTGGTTCGTGTGCTATTTTTTTTTTCTGACTTGTGTAGAAGATATGCTACTAAATATTGATTTTTAACTTGAACTTGCGCTCAACTTGTTACTTCGTCCTTTTGTTCCTTCTTTTGGGTATGTAGGTGTGACGAATTTACCGTTTTTACTGGTTCGCCGCTTTGTTCTTAGCTTGGCGTTCCAACTCAGCTTTTTCCATGAGCACATCGTATAAGAAGTCGAAAATATCAGTATTTTTAACAGCAATATATATATCTTCTTTTTGCAAATTCCTTCGATCCGTATTCTCAGAATTACAATAGGCTCGTAAAGTCAATTCTAAAATAAATAGTTCGCACGCTTTAGCGAATAGCACAGGCGCCTCAGCACGAATCATCCTAACATCCTCGTCCGACTTCATGATACGCTTAATGCGTGCAAGTGGCAAGTCGTTGTGGTTTTTGAAGTCACTATTTTCCTCACATAGTTTCTTGATATCCTCCCCTTGTTTCTCCCAGAATACCTTTAGCTGGGATCGCAAATTACCTTGTTGTGCATCGGACCCAGACATCGTGTATCTTTCTTACTTCCCAGGTTGAAGTGCTTTGCTTTTCCAACGTAGACTGTCGTGGATAAGGCCGGTGCATGGCTGCGAGAATGTCCATGCCACACTGTAGTAGTAGTTTATGATGATATAATATCATTGTGGAGGATGATGTTATTATAGTGTAGTAGTAATTGGACTCTTAAAATGTGATATAAAGGAAGAAAGAAGAATGAAGGAGAAGATAGATTGATGATGAAGGTAGGAGAGGATGTATAAAGAGAATAGGATAAATACAACAAGGAGGAAAGCCATCGTTGGCCAGGAGGAGGATGGATGACGTCGCTTGAAGCTGCACAAACAAACTTATACTTCTCGCAGCAGAGCCGTACTGTCGCTCTCTCCTTTCCTACGTAGGTAACAGAGAGGATAGAGTTGTTCATCATGATTGCATAATAAATAGTGTAAGTGTGTGTGTGTGTGTGAGAAGGACTCAGAATACTATAATCACATCATTGATTGCATAATAAATAATGTAAGTGTGTGTGTGTAGCCTACACTAAATATAAAATAACAATACACCACGCACAAAACAGACGACAATTAATCAACAATGGGAAAGAGGAGGAGGAAAAAGAAAAACAAAAGAATTGTAGTTAGTGTGGTGTGAATTTTGGCGCGTGATTTCCTGAGGCGATGTGATAGGGGGGAAATCATCATCAATAGTCGACCTTGAATTTTGAATGCCGCAATCCCAATCAACTAGGCCGTTCCCACGCATGGTCGTAGTAAAAGTATACGCAAACACAATAAATACTATTTGGGATGAAATCACAATAAATTATGGAGAAGGGACAATATAATACGAATTAGCAAGAGCACAGTATCAAAATGGGCGGGGGTTTAGTCCAGGGACATTAATGATAGTGGTGCCTGTACTTACTGTAGTACATGTAAGTCCATGCGCTCCCTTCCACTAACAGGAGAGATGATGGGAAAATGTGAAAAAAAGGCACAGGACAAGTCACTATGGGATCGAATACAATTGACCTTGTCTGCGAGGCATGCCCGACTCACGACCGCACTTTTCGAAAACTCTAAAACGCAGGCCAATAAACTGCGCATTACAATAATGGCGACAGAGTCGTGGAACAACATCACAGAAGGCGAGACAAATTTGTCTGGCAAATTCTCGATCAATAGCAATGGTCTGAAATGGCAGTCTAACGACTCGGAGGAGAAGCCAGTGGAGTTGCCATCTTCCGAGCTGGCAGGGGCACAAATCACATGGTTGAATGCACGTCCAAAGTGTCAACTGCGTGTTTTGACGGCGTCTGGTTCCATGAAACGCTTCTATGGTTTTAGAGGTAATGATCGTGACAAGATTAAAGAATTTTTTCCCAACGACAACTTGAGTTTTACTACAGAAGAACCTGCAATCAATGGTCAAAACTTTGGTACGCTTAGCTGCTCAGACAAGACTGTATCTTTTTCAAACGAGAACCAAGTTGCATTTGAGATGCCGGCGAAGGAAATATCGCAAGTAATCTACAAAGCACCAAATCAGATTGAAGTCCAGATAGAGGAAACCGGTGCAAGCCGTTCGAAAGACGACGCCCAACTGGTGCAGTTGAGCTTTTGGGTGCCAACAGAAAACTTGAACGACGACGAAGGTGAAGAAGAACAAGATGAAACGTCGACGTGGGGCAGTAGACTGCAGGCCAAAATGATGAAAGAAGCGGATATTCGAAGTGCTACAGGGGATTTGATCACGCAGTTTCCTGACAGTGTTGGGACCTTCAAATCGCCACGTGGACGGTACTCTATTGAAATGTACCAAAAATTCTTCCGTTTGTACGGCTCAACGTACAATGACAAGATTAAATACGACGAAATTAGTGCTTTATTTTTGTTAAACCACCCAGACTTCAAGGAACACAGTTTTGTTATTAGTTTGCGTGAAGACAAGAGTGTGATACAAGGCAATCAACGCTACCAACACCTGGTAATGTCAATGAAAGCATACAAGGAATTGACAGCAGATATATTTTTGAACGAAGAAGAGTGTGTCAAGCAGTACGGTAAAGACTCCCATGGCGAAGCTGCTTTGAAGCCAAGAATGACTGGAGATCTGCACACATTGGTGGCCACTATCTTTAAAGTCCTGACAAGGAAAAAAGTATATGTGTCCGGTAAATATAAAAACTTCAAAGGTGGGGATGGGATATATGCAACAATGAAAACTCACTCTGGATTGCTCTTTCCACTACAACGAAATTTATTGTTCATCCACAAACCTACGACTTTCATCCGATACGGAGACATACAAAATGTAGAGTTCGAAAGATATACGGGCAGTAGGGGCTCGTCGCATACGTTCGATTTACGTGTTCGTTGTCGCAGCGTTGGTGGCGAGCAGCCCCGTGAGTACTTTTTTACAAGTATTGGGCGCGATGAATATACAAACTTGCTGGCATTTTTGCTGGCCAAGAATGTAAATGTTGTTGGGGCACGCTACGCTGATCCTAAGACCAAGAGCGGCAGGAGAACAAATCGCGTGAACTACGCGGGACAAGACTTGTCCGACGAAGAGGGTGATGACGAGGAAGATGATGACGAGGAAGACGGTGATTTTAAAGTTTCTGAACATTCGGAATCTAGCGAGCCGGACTCAGATGATGAGGATTTCGACGATTCTGCATCAGACGAGGATGACGAAAACGATGATCGAAGGAACAAGAAAGGGAAGCGGAGACGTGCGAACGAAGGTGGGAGTGCGAAAAAGAAATCACGCAAGAGCAAAGTCCCAATTGGCAGAAATGGAAAAAAAAAGAAAAAGAAGAAAGATCCAAATGCTCCAAAACGTCCCTTGTCTGCCTACTTTATTTTCATGGGCAAAAAGCGGGCGGAGATAAAGGAAAAAAATCCAGGCTTGAGTACTGGAGAGATTGCTAAACTCCTAGGGTCCATGTGGAAATCGCTGAGCACTGAAGATAGAAAAGAATATGATGAAGAAGCAAAAAGGAAGAGGGAAGAATACGATGTTGTGTATGCGGAATATGCGAAGAATAAGCCTCCGTCCGAATATGAAACTGACGACTCTGATGCAGGTGCACAAGGTAAAGGAAAGGGGAAGAAGAAAAGTCCTTATCCGGATCCACCGAAACGTGCATTATCCGCTTATATGTTTTATGTTGCCGAGAATCGTAAAGCGGTCAAAGAGGCTAATCCGGGCATGGCTTTTGGTGCACTTAGTAAATTAATAGGCCAAAACTGGAAGAATTGTGACGAAGCCCTTAAAGCAAATTTTAATGAAAAAGCCGCTGCTGACAAAGAGCGTTATGCAGCCGAAAAAAAGAAATGGGAGGAAGAAAAACAAATAATAAAATCGCAAAGATTGTTGGAAGGTTTAACAGACAGCTCAGGTTCAGACTTGAGTGAAGATTCGTCGAGCTCGTCGGAGAGCAGTGACAGTGAGAAAGATTAATTGCGGCTGCTTGTATAGCAAACTTTTTATCTCTATCTCTGTTTTAAGCAAGTCATAGACAAAATACGGGTAGAACTCTGTAGACGAGTAGACCCACCGTGTGTGTAATGGAACCTTTAAATGTGATATATCGAAAAAAAATAAAAGAATTATAGTCCCCAGACTACTTTCGCGATTTTTTTGGCTTTGTACACTGAGAGAAGCGGCGAACATTACCGTGTACAAAAGAGATTTTATACATATATATATATATATAATTGCTATATAAATTGTAACTCTCTTTAAAGAACTTTAAATCACAACTCTCCAAAACACACCAAAACCGTGTGTGATTCTTCCACAAACTTACACAAAATCTTTAGGTAATTCAAAAAGAAACGGCCATGATATCATTTAGCTATGGAGCAGATAAATGTCCAAACATTAGAATTCATTTTTTGATTTACAGTAACACATTGCGAGCACATTTCGGCTTGTCTTTGCTAAATACAAATGCGAAAATACAGTTAAGCTCAAAATACGGTTAGATATTTGATGCTGCCGTCAGAGCTAGGTTTTAACTTTATTTTTTGTCTTTGCAGTAATCCCGTATCCATTCAGGTGTGACAGACTTCGGTCTTTCCAGTGGTAGTCCCAATGCTCGATCCCAGAACAATTGGGATAGACAGCCCATGGCACGGCTGACACCGAACAAAACCGTGTAGTAATCTTGTTGCGTGAAACCGTAATGCCACAATAGACATCCACTGTGCGAATCAACATTTGGCCAAGGATTTGCTGCTTTTCCATGCTCTCTTAGAACATCTGGTACGACCTCAAAGATAGTGCCAACAATCTTAAATAATTCATCGTCCGGCATGTGCTTTAATGCAAATTCACGTTGAGCAGTGTAACGAGGGTCTGTCTTACGCAATACTGCATGTCCATATCCAGGAATAACTTGGCCGCCGTTCAAAGTCTCCCACGCAAACTCCCTGATGGTATCGTGATTGACTTCTAATCCTTTCGATTCAAAATGTGCTTGTACATCGATGATCCATCTCAACACCTCTTGGTTCGCTAAACCATGCAAAGGTCCTGCCAAAGAATTTAAACCACCAGCCATGGACAAATAAGGATCTGCAAGTGTGCTTCCAACTAGATGCGCTGTGTGTGCACTCGCGTTGCCTGCCAAAAAGGAAAGTTTATTAATCAAGTTGGTCAAGTTAGTAAAGATATCGAATTGAATATATGTCAGGCAGATACAAAAAAATAGAACTTTCACGTACCTCCTTCATGATCGGTATGGATAGTCAAATACAAACGCATTAGCTCGTCAAATTCAGGATTATCGAAGCCAAGCATGCGACAGAAATTTGCACTATAGTCAAGGCTGCTGTCATACGCTGCAACGTTGCCATCGTGGTACGTCTGGCGGTAGATTATGGCCGCAATCTCCGGTAACTTTGCAATTAAGTCTAGAGAGTCTTCCAAAGTAGTCTCCCAATATTCAGATTTGTGCACTCCAGCATTGTATGCAGCTTGGAACTTGCTTTCCGTTTGGCAAGCCATGACCCCCATCGACAACTGCGTCATTGGGTGCATACCTTTTGGGAAAGATCTCATCAATGGCTCTACATGAGCAGGTAACTTTGCACGAGAATGCAATTCCTCGGTCAAGCCTTTCGTTTGTTCGGCCGTTGGAACTTCACCGGTCAGAAGAAGCCACAACAACGCTTCTGGCAAGGGCTCATCGTCTTGCGCCCCAGAGAATGTTGGTAGTGATTTTTGTAATTCTGGAATTGTGAAACCACGGAATCTGATTCCTTCGTCTGCGTCCAGCAGGGAGGTTTCCCATACCATGCATTTGACGCCTCTAGCGCCGCCCAAAGTTTGAGCTACAGTTACCTCACCGAGGGATACGTCGCCATAGTTCTTCTTCAGGTCGTTCCACTCTGCCCGCTTTTGTTCAATTTGTCCCCCAAGGGTATCTTTCAACGTAGAGGCAAAACGTACATTGCGAGAATTTACACGCAAACTCGTCTATAGTTTACGGCGAAGAAGGAGATCGGCATTGTTAGTAAGTCGAACGGAGTTCTGAGTATGCGAAGTTGCGAAACCACTCTGAGTGGCGTGGGTGTCTCGTCCAAGGTCACAGCTGGACTGAGAAAGGGAAGGCGTGGGATACACTTACAGATGCGATTTTCGATAACATAGTAAATAATTTAGACAGCTATTTCGTATATGTGTGTGTATATCAGTGTGTATCAGTGTGTATGCTTTCTTTGGATCGTGGACCGGTGGAGGGGAGCGGCAGATCATGTAGCGCCGACAACGCGTCGTCGTTGGGCATAAATAATAATAAATTAATAATAATGATAATAATAAATAATGTAATGTTGTCTTATTTATTTATTGTTGATGCCAATGACGCTCTAACCACGTCCTTTATATTTATTGGTGTGACACATCTCCTACTACCACTGAATGATTTTGTGGGCGAGAGCATTAGAAACACACACACACACACACACTATCGAATAATAAAAGCACTTTACGATTCCATGCAGCAGCAGTACAGCAGCAGTACAGCATGGGGAATAAAGATAGTTACAGCATATCTACTTCGGGCGAGAATTAGATACACACAAACACCTATCGAATAATTAAAGCACTCTATACGATTCCATGCAGCAGCAGCAGTACAGCAGCATGGGGAATAAAGATAGTTACAGCATATCATTAGTTCGGCGAGGCCTACATGCATGCATAAAGTTTATGTCCTCATATTATCCGGGCCTCAACCGTGGGCTCTGCTCTATAGACTATATAATATGCTGCACCCCTGGTGGCGTATAGTCATATGTGCTCAGGTACCCTGAGTAGCTCTGCTCTATAGCTTAAAAAAAAAGCCTATCAGTGTGTAGAGCGTAGATAGTGTTTTGCAGGTTTTAATATGGATTATTTTATAACACACTACAGGAAGTACTTGCTACAGTGATAAAAAGAATTTTTTTTTTTCGAGAGCTGAGGAGTTGTTGTAGTGCTATCTTCATTGCCTTGTTGGTTGTTAATGATACTACTAACGACAAATAGTATGTACTTCTGGTAGGCAACGAGTAGGTTTGAACAGCAGAAGAGAAGTGGAATAAATTTCGAATCTCGAGTTGTCTACATCGGGAATAGGCAAGATGAATTTCAGACACTACAACAAACGGTACCAAAAAACAACGATAAAAAACGTACAACAGTACTTGCTTGACCACGACAAACCTCCGTCGTGGAAACCTCTCTCTCCTTCACGTGCGCCTGGACTTCTTCACCAGGCCAACGTTTGCTTTCCAGGATACGATCGCTACAAGTGTTGGGACCAGTGCCAAGGAAAAAACCAACATTGATGCTACAATTGCACTTACATAGTTTATAGCTTGCTCTGACTTTTCTTTCGTAGCCAACCAACAATTTCGTTTCTTCCTTCGCAATCTAGCTGTACCAGCCCTCGCCCTCGCTCTGGCGGATTGCAACAAGGATCGAGCAGTTACTCGCCAAAAGAGTGAAGTCACGGGTGGAACATGTGCTTTGTCAAGCGATTCGACCTCCGATGCACTAGATATTATAGAATCTCTGTTTGCACTTGTCATGGGGCTCAAGTCTAATGCGTTGAACCCAGAGACGGTGCTTCGCGTTTCAAATGTCCATCCACCATGAATGAGCATAAATCCCTTGAACATTGTAACTTTATGAGCAAACCTTTCCCATGGAATGTCATAGTTAGAGTGATTTTTTACTACCTTCCAACAGCGTTTCCCGCAATCATAAATATTTACAGGGACAGATCGTGCAATCTTCATTCCCAATGATTGCCCAAAATGACTATCATTTTCATGAGAGCAGCGTATAAATCCCCCAAAGAAAATCATATTCTGTCCTATTGAAATAGAAGTGTGACCCCTGCCGAGTGCTTCTGGCGGCGCTTTGCTAGCTTGATGGAGCGTTTGACAAGTTTCATCGGCTGCCATTTTCGCATCACTGTCATAAACCTTGATAGGTGGCTGAACTTCCATTGCAGGGTCCATGATACACGTCCAAATGCCTTCCTTGATGTTGTATGCATGTAAGTCGCAAAGGTCATTGCCTTCATTGAAAAAGTCTGCACCATTTGCACCTCCAAACAAAAAGATTTCATCATTCCATATGTTCATTGAACAGCCATAACGTGGAAGAGGCTGCCTGCCTTTTGATACTTGAAATAAAGGTTCCCATTCGTAGTTTTCTGTATCCAAGCAAGCAAGTTCCCCAATAGGGGCGCCACCACGAATACCACCGAATACGTACATTTTCCTTGTACTCCAGCTGTAGGCGCACCCGTGATTTCCTCTGTGATTTCTCCACTCACATTTTTCCCTGGGTCCCCAAAATTCGCTTGAAGTATAATCTTTCTGCTTCTTCCATACTAATATATCACAATTTGACGGCCAATCTAATGGTTTTGGCTCTAAAGAAGGGAATGTATTGGGATAATCTTCGAAGTCCCCGTTACCTTTCTTGTCTGAGCTACACTTCCACTCTATGGTGTATACATCTCCAAGTGGTGAATGGAAATAAGCTTCCCGAAAACCCCCGAACAAAAGCGCCTTGCCCCCACACCTATTCTCCCCTAAATTTACCATGGTATGTCCATACCGAGGGCAGGGAATATCACCCGTTTCGACAGGCACTTTAGTTTTAATATCCAGTTGCTTTCCTTGCTTCGGTGAACTCGGAACTCGGGAAGAACATGTTTTAACGGCGAAGGCAAAAACCTTCGCGCGACGTGCAATACCCCAACCATCAGTTCTCCATGAAGTTCCACCAAAACCACCATATACAATACCAGTCTCAGTGCCCAGATTTACAACAGAGTGGGCGCACCGTGGTATCCGATCAGCAGTATTCTCAGGGTTAACTCGGAGCACAACAGCGGGTTTCCTGGTCCAACTCGCAAACGATAAGTTTTGCATCTGCAGGGTAACGCGAGCCAAATCCTTCCACTTCCGTGGAAAGTATTCCGAATACAAAGGACTTCTTTCATACTCTATTCTAATGTTTTCCACACGTTCAATAGCTTGACTAAACACATCTGCACACACCATAGAACGAATAGCGGAACTGAGGGCACCATCAACTTTTTCTGCTCTGTCCAACACTTGCCGGAGCTCTTTTGAAATTGAAGTAAAGTATGTCAAAGTTTCTAATCCAACATATTGAGCTATAGAAGTTAGAAAGTCCGTCTTTGATAGCAGCTCTTGCAGGTTCATGATGGCAAATCAGGCTCTTCCTTTTCGTCGAAGATTACCGTAATAATTTTCGAGGGGAAGGGTTCATGTTTACGAGCATCGCTAATGTGAAGGCTCAGATCTTCTTCTTCTTTTTTCTCTTCTTCTTTTCTCTTCTTTCTTCTTCCTTGTACTCATAATTCTTTTTTTGCACGGAAGATAGATATCTAGTATAATTTGTTGTAGTGTTGTTGGGGCAGGATAGAAGGTTCGACGACGAACTGAATGACGACTTTAACTTAGACTACAAAATTATGTGTGTTGTTGCCTATTTATTGTTTAAAAAAATATTGATGAAATAAAAAAATAGAGAAAAAATATTAATAAATTTTTATTGTTGTTCGTTGTTAAAAAATAACGAAGAAAAATATCTACTATAATATGAGATTATTAATTAAGGTTCATTGCCTTCTTCGCATTCATCCAAGGCAACTCCATCTGCAAACTACGAGTCTCCTCGCCGTTGTTCTTTCTATGTTGGCGAACGCCTTCTAGGAACATTGTGTTCATAAATTCCTTTTTTGGGTTCGCTTCTGTAAGCATATTAGGCATCTTCCTTTTTCCCTTACTCGAAAACAGGTTCCGAGGTGACGAATCGGCATCATCTTGCTCAGGCTTCTCCTCTGGTTTCTTCTCGGTAGGCCTTTCCATCTGCACCGAAGGTACGGCAGCTTGATCGACGGCATTTGAATCTGGTTTAATATGAGGCATTTCCTTTACATGTATCGCAAAGCCTCTGTTCCATTGTCCAACATCAGCACCATGACCAGATTCATCAGGGTAAATATTGGAACTGTAATGGCAACAGCCACCTTCATATCCACCCCAAATGCTTACGTATTTCCTACCGTCTATTTTTGCCGGCCAAGTCTCATTAGAGCCGCCCAATATTTTAATGGCGCTTAAATCAGAATACTCTGGCTGAAGCCAACCCGTATTTGCTAACGCTGCTTTCTCCCCTGGCATTGATGTTCCGACACCCCCCCCATTTGCCGACCACAAATGTTTATCATCGGAGGTCAACATGTCGCACAAATTACTGTTTTGCTCCTCTCTTCAAATTTTGCTCGTGGCGTACAGCGGTTTTATTTCGCTCCTCCAATTTCTTCTGTTTGCGCTTCAGAAGCTGCTCAGCGTGTATCGTTGCATTTCGCTCTTTTGCTTTTGCAATTTCTTCGACGTGATTTTTCTCTTTTTGCTTAATGCCTTCTTCAGCTTTTTGTGCCGCATTTATCGCATTATCAAAATCTGCACTGTACTGCCGCTTCTTGCTTTCTTCCTCCATATTCTCTATACGCTTCTGCTCCTCTTCAGGCAAACTGGTGGCTTTTGCGTACCTATCCCTACTAATAGCATCTGGTACATCGTCATAACTCGAAGTTTTGTTCGCAACTTTCTTGGAAGTGCCTACTGACCTCTTTCCTTTCTTTGCTAATGTCGCCGCCCAAAGAGAAAGTTTTCCCTTCTTCTGGGTGGGCGCAGACGCAGCGAGTGCGACAACCAGCAGAATTGTCGTAAAAAGCAAATGGCGTTTCATTTGGCAATGTTCCCTCAACAATTTCGACGTCTCCCCTGAATGTTGATTTCGCTCGATGTGCGTCGGTTGGCCTCTAACAGTTGGAGTGTGGTCACGCCGATGCTGTAGGCACGCATGTGGACATACATTACAAATTGCCTGGGTCGCCCCTTCTTTTTTTTTCATACTATTTTTTCGCCTCGTTCTTCTTCCACTTTTGTAAGTTCTCAAACGACGACAATGACCACAGCAAACTCCATACTTAAAACGTAGTACGTGAGTCTATCAATAATAATAACCTTCTTGTTTTTATTAAGGGTATTACACAGCATGCCTTCGATTCTTGGCTTCAATGGTTGACACCTGCTATCCCAAAACGCCTCAGCCTTACTCTACTTTATTGCTCTGTTCTTCTAGTGCTGTTTCTTCGTGTTCACTTGTGCACTTCAGTGGTATTTCTTTCAATCATTAATTAAATTAACAATTCAATTTCTTCTACAACTCGATTAATCCAATAATTACTCAGAGTACTTATTATTACTATTATTATTATTATTATTATCTACTATCATACATCACTACTTATTATTATTATTAGTCACCGTGTCAGTATCGATGCCAATATGAAGAATGACAGAATGCAATATCCTCGATACTGAGCAGGGGGCGTGCGGTTGAGGTCCAAGTTGCGTAGACAGGAAACGGTTGGAAATATCTGTCCAAGTCTTGACGTGGTCATATAGCAAGATATGAGTGCTAATTCGAAACTTCCAAAAGAATGGTCCGTGCACGTATCTCGATCGACGGGGAAAAGATACATTTGGAACTCCGCGACCAACGAAAGATTGTATAACGTCGACGGCCTTGACGTGTGCTGGGGCTTCTTATGGAATGGAGAAAGAAAGCTTTATAAGAATGTTTTGACGAAAGTTGAGACTTGGACTCGGCCTAGTGTGCACAATGAGTTAAACAATACATCGAAGACAGCTAAGAACTCGCATCCACCTGCAGAAAGGAAGGTAAACAACAAAAGAAATTTTGAAAAGATGTCGTCAGGCACCGACCGTGCTTCCCGGCAGAATGCCATGATTGCCAAGGCCAGTGCCGGTCCTAATAAAGCTGCGAAAGCCTTGCCTATTGCATCAGAGCCGACAGGAAGGCGCAGTAACGCTGGTCAGAGCTCCTCGATATCGAGCCGAAACGAAAATGTAGCGCAAGAAAACCCTAGTCCACCTGTTTTTGTTGCGTCTTTTCCTCCGTCTAAACCTCAAGCAGCGCAATATATGCTAACATGGTATTATGATTGTCACGAGCATTTATTAAAAGAACTCTTCAGGACTAATGTTGCTAGATGCATCGTAGAGATTGGGTCTTTTTATGGAGGAATGACGAAGCAGTTTCGTAAATTTGCGCCACAAGCACAAATTTTTGCAATTGACAAATATGATATTCAATACGTGGCTACTCATCAATCCGATCAGTATTTGGAAAAAGAGTTGCAAGTAAGTATTAAAATTCTTCTCATTATTATTCTTGCCACTAACGCAGTATTAATATTTTGCAGGCAATGGTGAACTATCCTATGCTGAAAACTTTCTATTTTAATCTGTGGAATGAACAGGAGCGAATAAATCCAAAGACTGGCGTTGTCGAAGGCGTGACTCCTATTCAAGGTGATAGCATTGAGGCCATAAAATTTTTGAAATCTTGCGGTGTCGTGCCCGACGTCGTATTCGTAGACGGGGATCACACGTATGAAAAAGTCCTCCAAGATTTAGAGCAAATAATTGAGCTATGGGGGACTCCAATAATATGCCAAAAAGAGGAGGAAACAGCTGAAGACAGTGCCGAAAACGACGACGACCGTAACGGCGTTGAAGAGGGATCGTCCAATAACAATAATCAAAATGAAAACCAAGAAGATAAAGAGGATGAGTCGATTGAACGAGAAACTATCTATACCATAGCAGGCTGTGGATATGAACATGACGGTGTCAAGCGTGCTGTTTTAGAGATTTCCATGAAGTATAACATGCCTGTGTATCTTGACACAGATAGTGCCTGGACCTACACGCCTATAAATCGTAGAAAGGTCCACCTAGTTGAGTGGATTAAGAACGTTCAAAACTATGACGCCAAGAGACAGTTTTACACGATTTTTAAGCTTTGCGATCAAGAGGGAGACAAAGTTAGTACGCTTCAATGGCGACTAGGTAAAGGCAATGATTGTTACACCGCCCGAAAGTACGTGAACCACTTTGACCTTAAGACGCGAAAATCTTGGCTGATGGTAGCTGTAGACAAAGGTAACATTAATATAGCAAACACTTTGATACAAGCATACGGAGCCGATGTAAATCAAGCAAATGAAGAGCGGCTTACACCATTGCATATTGCGGCATATAATGGCTATCGTAATATTGCGCTATTGCTGCTAAAACATGGTGCAAACAGATCGATGGAAAACAAATGGGGTGAAAAGCCTGCAGAAACAGCTCGAGCCAAGGGCGAAGAAAATTTAGCAAACTTGATCCATGGCTATACGGAAAAAACTTGGGAAATTCATAAAATGACATTTAGACTCGCGCCTGTGAAAATAGAAAAAGTTGACAGCAGTGACAAAGATGTAACAGCCAAAGGTGGGGATGACGGAGAGGGAGGAGAAGCGCAACTTTTGATGGAAAAGACGGCGCAGAAAAAACATAGGAAACGCATGCGTGTTGTTCGCCGTAAAAAAAAGGCCCAATCAAAATCTTTAACATAGCATTTTAAATAAAAAATAATAATAGGTCTAATAAATAATAAGTTCTAAAATCATCTTTCCTCCATTATCAGGAGACAAATAACTAAAAATTGTACTTGTCGAGGCTGTTTCCTACTCATGGCGATGTCGCAGCTTCTATATATTAATATACACTTTAGTAGTAAGTATTGGTAGTGCAAGACTAGCAACAACCCCACCACAGTATAGGCAAGTCCGTTCTTCTTCTTCTTCCTCATTTTTCATTCTCTTCACTCCTCTTCTTTAATGACGACTTCAATATTATGGATTTATCATGTCATCATTCAAGAACCACCAAAGTTTATAATGAATTAAAATAGTAGTAGTGCTACTACTTGACATTTTTTTATATTTATGTAAAATAATAATAATAAATCGTATCACCACATACACCACTGCCCCACACTCCTCTCTTTTATATATTACTCTATTATTATAAATTATCAATCATCATAATAAATAATAATAATACTGTATACAATTTGGTCGCCGCAAACCAGGACATCCGTTCACTCCCAACCATCCCAAATCCACTCTCCCCCGCCTGAGACAAGTCAGCATCCTTATGGATCATGGCGTTCTTTTTTTTGCCGACGATTCACAACTCGCTGTTCAACCAGTCGTTGCGCGATGGAAACTCAACATCATCTCAGAAATCATCTACTGTACTTGATGCAGCCTGCACGTCTCTGGTGAAATTCGTGTTAATGTTTCAGCTCAACAGCTTTTCTTTTTATGTAGTTTGCAGTGCTTACTGGGGAATCGATACCACGCTGGGCACGCACCTTGTTTGTTTATGGGCATGTGGTGTATTTTTGTCGCATTATATGAAGGATTTGTTGATGATACCACGACTTGGCAAGCCAAAACTAAGTCAAGAATATTGTAAAAGACTTTGGAAAAACAACAACGTTAACTTCGATTCATCATGGGACATACCATACGAGCCAATAGTGTCGTTTACGTCAACCATTACCATGGTTGGCCTTGTGTGCATTTTTTCATCGCCCGACAACATTGTGCTGGTTTCTTCAATACTTGTTGTTTCAATATGTTTTCCCGCGTATTCGTTTTATCGACTTAATATTAACTCAGTGGCAAGCATAGTCAGCAGTATTTTGATTGGTGTCACTTTGCCAGTTTCCTGGCTCTATTGCGTCATGGGGACAGACGAGTACAATGGTTCCAATGACCTATCAATGTTTCCTCTTTCGGCGGCAGGAAGTTCCTTACTTTATGGTATTGTAGGAGTCCCGGTGATCGCGGTTGTGCTATTGCTTGCGTATCCGATACCATTTAAATACGATTTTTCGTTGCCATACGTATCCAAATCATTATTTACGGCATCTGGCTTTGTAATTGGTGCAATGATTTACATGTACCTTGTATATGATAAACATAAATCACATGCGCGGGATTGCAACCCTGTAACGTCGGGCATTATGCATCTAGTATTTAGTTGTCTTCATAATGTAAACGAATGCTTTGAGGTAGCTGGACTTTATAACAAAAAGGCAACAACCCAGATGGCAAACAACCCAACTTCGACAGACTGCTTTTATGCTGGATCATTCAATATATTCTTAGCATTGATGTTATTTTCAGTTATTCAAGTGCTGTATAACAGTCTATTTGCTCAGAAGCTAAAGTATTCACAAATATCGTTTCCGTGTTTTCGTCCAAGACTTACGGCAAATGCATCGTCGATACTTGAAAATTCTGTGCACAAATTGAACCCACCCCTCGAAAGCGCAAGGGAGCAACTATATGAATGCAAACGGTTGCGACGGCAATATGAAGATGCTTGTGCTTTGATGAAAAAGAAACAGCGCCTATCTTCAATCGGCGCTGCAAAAAATCACGGTAAATATGGTAAAAGTAAGGGTTTGGAGAAGAAGGCTTTGTCATCCTACGAATTCATAATTTACGAATACGCTGTTCCCAGAAATATTTGTGAGGGTTTACTCCAAGGATTTATCGCTAGTTTTGTTGTACCATACATTATCGTAATGGTTAATAGTCCATAAACAAAATGTTAGGTGTGATAAGAATGATTCTTTAAAGCGCCTAAACTCTAGCCAAAAAACTCAAACGAAGTACTTCCTGATATCTGGTCGCTTAGTAACCTTAACATCATTTTAAATTATAGTGTTTTATTAAATCATTATCAAAATAACACGGTTGATGGTGCAAGATCTCTTGCATCGTCGCCGGTGAAGGATTTTTATCGTAGATAAAAAGACTTGTGTGGTACCTTTTAGGTTCGTTTGATAGATCAGCTGTGAGTCTTAGTAACCTTTAAATTATTTTAAATTACGTTTAAACAATCATTATATTTTAAAATGTCTTTTGATTCAAATAATACTCACACAACTCGAAAAAATTTCTAATTTTGTATTTTTCTGTACTCTAAAATTTTCTGTCAAGAAGTGTGTAATGTACGCAATATAAGCGTACAGGACGAATGCATAGTTGTCTTCTGAATATAACAAAATATATAATTTGTGAGCGGCATCAAATAGCTTTTGTGCATAAAAAAATCTCAAACACGGATTATCAGAGGCAAAAGACGCCTTTCTGCATGATGTTCATGGGCATTAAAAATCGCGACCATTTTCTATCAATTTAATTCTAAATCTGTTTAATCTAAGGAAGCGTTTTCAAGTCATTTGCGAGTCATGCGAATATTTAGCGACTTTATTTCTAGTATTTTCTATACTTTTGCCTTTGTTTTCCTCCTCAATACTCTTTTGTTCTTTTTTAATGTATGTAATTCTATTGCCGATGTTTGCTTAGATCTGCATAACTGTGATTCTTTTTTGAAATAATTCTGGATATAATCGGTAAGGTTGTGCACCCGTATGGGTGTAGCGAAACCCATGACGTAATCTTTCAGCTGAAATTAAACGCCACAAAACGCCAACAAAGCATTGATCAATAAATTGTTCAGTATTTCATAACCTTGAAATAATATTCTAAGGCTCTGCGATGTCGATCGTTGATATTTCAGGGTACCCAAGTTCAAAGGGGCTTTTTCAATTTTCGCTGGGTATCTCTTGGTGCACCAGGGGCGGCAGAGGCCATAGCAACAGCTGACATTTGTTGCAACCAGATGCGAGTTTTGTAAATTGCAAACAGATCCCTGACCAACTCCCGAAAATCGATCCTTCTTTCAGCCTCGAAGTAGAAGGTTAGTTTGTGCCTATCAAACTGATACTCAGCACTAACGACTTGCATAGGTAGCTTTCTTTGCTCTGCTTTCGAACGACAGAGTTCTAGGGCTGCTTCCTCCTCGAGCTGCTTGCGGGGTAACTTTTCCTTCTCTTCTTCTGTTGCTAGACGCAGCATACGTTTATGGTATTTGCTGCTTATGCTCGTGGAGCTGACTGGTGCAAGATTGGGATCAAAACCTGTAACAAATGCATATGATGTTGGAGATGCCTTATCTCTCCAGAACATTTTAAATGAAAAGAATAGAAGTTTCCAATACCCAAATTGTCATCCCAAGACAGCAATGTGTGACGATCATAACAAACAAGGACAAGTTAAATGCGAAGATACCTTGTATTTTTCCCGTTGTATCTCTGATTGCCGGGACCGATTCCTCCATTGTGTTTCTCGTTACGAAATTATTCAAGAAAAACTTCCGCATTTAGGTCGCACAGCAAAGTACCTTCGGCGGGAACTGCTTATGAATCCGTTGTACGAAAAGTTCCGAAAAAATAGATTGAATTATATATCCAAGTCCAATAAAGGAACAGGATCAAATGTTAGAAAGAAGACAAACACGACTAAGACGACTAAGAAGGCGAAGAAACTGCCAGATCTAAAGAAGTTAATACAAAAGAAATTATCAAACGTTATGCTACCCATGCAAATGATGAAAAAACAGCTGAAGCAACCTGGAACATCGCAGAAACAAGCTGAATTGGTGGTGAATAATGTACCAACTTTAAAAAAAGAAAAGGAGCAAGCTGAGAAAAAAGCCCTCGCTCAACGTGCCAAATCTATTGCTACAAGAATATAACAAGGCAACACAGAAGAAGTCACAGTGTCTTAAAGTAAATCTTCCCTTAAATGATCCATCTCTTAAACCAGAACACAGCATAAGATTACCCTTACTGTATTTCCAACTACACCGTAATAGTGTTATGTTTAATGCCTAATTACTTTTTGACTAGGTGAAAAATCTCTACTTACTCCTATTGTCCACCAGGCCAGAACAACAACAACAAAAGGTCAAAAAGAAGAAGAAGAAGAAAAAAAAAAAATAAAAAAAAAACCACCATCCAACAAAAGCCAGAAGGGGGGGAGGGGATACCCAGGGTGCGCGTGCCTTCCACCCTACAGGATGCCGCACCCGTGCGACGCGTCGATCTGTTGTACCCAGTCTGTCTTGTCGTAGTTTCAACCCGTTCAACCATGCAATTCCTGTCTTGGCAACGGCGGGTTGGTATTTTGTTCGTGTGTCTGCTCGTTTCCCACGAAGGCATAACACTCGGTGCCAGGATTAACGAGGGCGTCGGTATGCAGCTAGAAAATGCGGTGACTGAAGCTGTCGACTTAGAAGATTTAGCTCGCCAACTAGAAACCTCCAGTTTGAAATCACTTTCGAATGCGCAAAAAGCAGAAATCAAATCTAGAATCAATGCTCTCCTGGAAAAGTCGAACGTAGCTCCAGTTGACTTAGTCGAAGCCATGGACGATAGCCACGAAGCTGAAGTGAAAGGAGCAAAGCTTCATAGGATCTTAGGCTCGGCCTTGTATGGTTTTTTTGATGGTTTGTTTCATGGGGCTTTATCTGAAGGCTTAGAATTCATCAACAACGATGGCCTCGGCAAGGTTGGAAAAGGGATCAAGGATTTGCCCAACAAGCTCAACTTGAAAAGAGCTTTTATGGCACCCAAGTGTGGAAAAGGCATACATGGCATCCACAAGTCCTTAAAGCGAGTCGGGCGCCACACTGGTTATTTTGTTGGAAACTTAACAAAAATTATTAAAACACATTCATGGAAGTTGTTGCACAGTGCTGGGAAAGACTTATCACATGCTTTACGGAAATTCCTTCGTCAATCTGTGAAGTTTATTTTTGACTGTCCTGGAACCAAAGTCCTAGCAGTCATAGCTGGTTTGATATCAATTGGCGTCGCCCTTGTGGCTCTAGTAAATGCAGGTACTGGGGGTCTGATGGTAATTTGGCAAGTCCTGAACCTAATATTTGCCGGGTCTTATATACGAAAACGTCTAAAGCGTATGAAAAAAATTAAGAAACGAATCGAGGCAGGGAAATGCCAAGGATCGAAATGCAAGCTTCACATGGTGGAAACAAGATTTTCGATTGTTGGAGCTGTGACAGAAGTTTTGTTGCTGTCTTGTAAAGGCCTTATTGTGCGTGCTGGAAAACTTGTTGCCAAAGTTGCAAGATCTTTGAAAATGAAGTATGCGCCTTCAATAACTAAAGATTTTGCCGTTTTGTTCAAGTTTTTAAACAAGGCAAAGAAAGGAAAGCCGGTTGATGTAGTGTCTCTGAATACTAATTTGCGCTCTACACCATGGCTGTTCAATGGAGATATTCGCACTGCTCGAAAAGTCATGGAAACTGCAGGGAAAGTGTCGCCACAATCTACCATAGGTAAAATAGGCAACACGTACGCCCCTGTTGCACAAAAGGTGGAAAATGTCGTCGATGCAATGCAAAAGGGGCACGCAAGGCACCAAAAAGCAATGAATGCTATTAAAAATGGGCACGAACGGCATCAAAAGGCCATGAATGCACTCAAAGCAAAGTTTGGAATGGCGAAAAAATCTGAGGCTGTGATAGACAACGCAGCGGATGTCGGAAAATTAGGGAAATTGGCGGAAACTACCAGCGCAGTTGCACAGAGCCGGAAGAATATACTAGGTGGTGTGTCTAAAGTTTCTGGCCAAACAGAAAAAGTCTTAGGAAATGTAGGCAACGCAGCAACCAAAGTAAGAAATCATGTTGAAAAAGGGGGCCGTTTAGGAAAAGCTATTGGAAAGCAGGTAAGCAAAGTAGAGAAGGCCGCCGACGACTACAAAAATTTGGCCAAAACTATTGGTACCTACAGTAAAATGGGCGAAGACGCTTATACCAAAGTTGAAAAAATCGCCAAAACAGCGAAAAAAGTAGACAAAGCACTAGTTAGCACCGGGAAAGTCGCCAAGAAAACAGCAAAAACTGTGACACCATTCGTCATTGGGTCGCATTTAGCTGCTGCTGGCATGCCTGATACTCACGGTAATGATTTTGAAAATGAAGATGAGGAGGATGAAGACGAGGAAGAAAAGTAATCTTATGTTGGGGGCGAAGGAAAAGTTGGTCACGCAGATAAGATTAGGTGCATTAGTTTGACTCCAAAAACAACAAGACTACGTCGTCGTATTCCATGTTCTTATTATTGAGATTTAAACTAGTAGTATTTACAATAATAATTTTTTTATATTTAAAAAATCGATCGGCGTCACATCACTGCTACACATCCTTTCTGAATGGTGCTTTATCTCTCCGATAATTTTGAAAGTGCAGTTGTATTAAGTTGGTCAATGAGGTATTTTATCACAAATACATTCATCAGAAGTATCACTGAAGCCCAAAGCCACTAGCGTTTTCGATAGCAATGAGCAATTTACTTCGTAGTTTTGATTCGCTTTCATACTCTGGAAGCAACAGGGTATTAAAGCATGTCGCGCTGGTCGGCAATGATTCTGTGTCTGGGCCATTTCGTTGGACTTTAAATTTCGGTTCTAACTGCTTTAGACCCCCAACTGGCGCGCGATTTGCTCCTGTACAAAAGTGCAAAAACTTTTTCTTTTGCTCAAAATCAAACTCTGTAATAATGCTCCAAAAGGTAACAACATAGACATGATCCTTATCAAACCCTCCTTCATACTCAGCGTTTCGCTTTAACTCGTCAAAATCTAATTCTTTCTCTCCTTCAACTAATCCCTCTAATTCCCCCGATGTAAACAAATGCAACGCTTTTCCATCCACAACTTTTAAAAACCCATCAGCGAAGTGACTAAATGCGCTATCTACGGATTCCATCAATATAAAATGTAAATATTTCGATATGTAGGCATCCTTGTTTTTACTTGTCACAGGCTTGTTAGCACCATCTTTAACAAGACAATGCTTCAATTCAACACCCAAACTATTTTTATAGGATACCTCAAAATCTAAACAAAATACTTCCTCAACATCATCGCCGTCATACTGCTGCAATTGCTTTAGCCCACTATACAGAAACTTATCAACAGACTTCAAATCCCATAATGTAAATGATTCGATACCCAAGAGTTTTTTGTACAGTACTTGCGGAAAATGTAGGTCCAAAATCACATTATTATAGACGGCCAGACCAGCCAGTAAACCAACCAAATAGTAAACGCCTTTTTCATCTGATGGCTTAGATTCAAGACCAGCATCTAGTTGTGTAAACCAAAAGCAGTTTTCTTCGCCAATAACTTTCCAGTAACCGAAGTTTGGGTCGAACAGCTTTTCCACAAGCAAAGAAAAATACTCGCGTTTTACACCCCCAGCATCTACGCCTTCTTCTTGGTGAAAAAATATTTTTAGTGGCTTTCGCAAATCCTCATCCCTCAACTTACCAGCTATGGAGATACTATCTTCTAGGATATGACTGCGTCGAATCTGAATACACAAAAACTTTGTTTCTGGTTGTCTGTACCGCATCGATCGAACAACTGCATTTCGCATTGCATCTTGCATTCGTAAATTTGACTCTATGTACAATATCCTGCGTTTTACGCTGGGATCAAGCAAAAACGGGTACTGGCAAAACGTAAAAGTCGAACCATGGCCTTGTTCATCCGTTACCCAGGACCAGTAGTCTTTTGCAAAGTAATCAAGCGACAAATTGGCTGTAAAATCGGTGTAAAATAGACTGTCATCTATAATGCCAGCTTCGGAATCTGCAAGACCTTTTGCATTATGCAGATGCGATAAAAAGTTAACTACGCCTAATGCAACACCGTTATTAAGGACGGCATTGCGACCTTGTAATTTCATTTCATTGCAAAATAACCAAACCATATGCTTAATTACTTGGTTCTCAACAACTTTCCTAGGAACGCACTTTATGAATACTTCCGCTAGAATCCAGAGAGCTCCATCCTTCATTTTAGTAAACAGTTGGCAAACTTTCAGGTACTGATTTGCCCATTTACTACCGACTTTACGATCCAAATAGAGTGGATTCAACAGCAAAATTATGAGGCAACGAAGTTCTGGCAATGATCTACTGTCTTTTATTACACCTTCAATGCGCAATAAACCATTATGAGTTGCATCGTAAATACTATTTTGAACGTCAACATTATCAGCGTAAATAGCATAAAGCTCTTGAATTGCATCAAAATTTAAAAATCCTTGAAGTGTGTCTTTCTTGGGAGACAGCCGTGTGAAGCAAATATTTAAAGCTGCAGGATTTGAAAATAGCTCAAGCATTTGCTGTACAGCTGGTTCGTAATTCTTTGATTCAACACAATTTTGTCTCACAAGGCGAAGATATTTCAGGTCCAATGCCCTAACTAACGTGCGCTTCGGCAGCATCGATGAAGACCTGCGCGCGATCTTCTTTGACATTGAACCCTGTTGAGTTTCGTAGGCTGTTGAAAACACATGCATTAAGCTAGTAGCACTACTTGATGATGATGAGTGGCATATTATATATTTCGTATTTCCGCCTGCTGCAATTGCTGCAACGTTACTTGTATTTTTTACACTCAACTCGTCAGATCCTCCAGTCCAGTACACGATTCCAGATTCTGTTGCTACCATGGTCTCCCGGTCATTACATGCAACGTGAGTAAATTTTACATCACTTGTGGTATTTCTTAAGCTCTGAACGCCGAAATTGGAAAGTTCTGTTCCGCTTCTAAGTTCTCGAACAGGATTTAGATGCAACATTGTTGGGCTTTTGAAACATTGTTTCAATCTGTTTGCCTTGGTAAACGACAACTGAGAGTAAACATTGCTGCCACATCCGTATAGCTTACCAAGTTGAGTGATGAAACAAGTATGAAACGCACCAGCGCAAACGGCCTCAACCTTATCAGGTCGTTTTTGCATTTCTTCTTTGAATTGTCTCAATAAAGTTGGACTGGATTTGCACTGAAATTCTGACAGAGGATAATGTTTCCCCAAACCTAACTGTCCATGAGAGTTGCTTCCCCATGCAAAACAACCATTTTCTAAGGTGTTTGCAATTACATGTTTTCTCCCGGCATCAATATCTACAACTGCATACATCGTTAAGCCTAAAATATGCTCCATTTCGAAACGATTCGATTTTGTCTCCGTGCCCAATCCCAAAGCCCCGCCATTAAATTTTCCGGCGGACCAGACTTGTCCTAAATTTGTCAACAATACAGTGAAGAAAGCTCCACATCTGATTTGTACAGGTTGTCCTGCATGCGCTTGAATCACAACCTTGTAAGGCCCATGAATTAAACATGAATTATCTTCATCGACAATGTCATCTTCTGGCATGAAATTAATATCCAATTCTCTACTGTTTTTTTTTTGGCTCTTCTTCATTTGCCTCTCAGCTTTTGTAGCCCCATGAGCAAGTTGCCCAAACTCATTCGAACCAAAGGTCAAAACAACATTCGTAGTAGTTAAAACAGCAGTATGATCGTATCCACAACTAACCTGGGTGATTCGAACAGCTGATAACGATTCTATTAATTCTGGTTTTGGTACGAACAACACACGTTTTTCTCCCTCTTGATGCTTTTGTGTGGTCAAATCTTGAGCGTTTTGGTCTATGTTCGTGGTGGAAGGGTAAAATTTTTCAGATTTTGGATTGGGCAACGGATTTTTGATTTCATAATTGAATTTTTGCAATAAAACATAATCGTTGTGCAGTGTTGCCTGATGCCGTAAGTTGTTGTAGAGAAGCAACAAGTTGTCCAATCTCATACCTTTTATAGGATCTGCTGCAACTCCATGACACATGTTAGACCAAGCTAATTCTGGGACATGGCCATCCGTACGCATTGCTAGTTGCTGCATCTCTTTCAGGTTTATAAAGCCATCTTTGTCTTCGTCCGACAGTGCAAATATTATCTCTATGACACGTGCTTTATTGTTTAGAACAATATTCCCAAGCTGCGATTTTATTCGAGCAACAGAAAGATTTTCGTGCAATTCGAAAAATTGAGTAAACGACAGGCCAACTTTCTGGTCAACATTGGCTGCTTGACATAGCTGAGCATACTTTTCCATGTTTCGACTGTTCATTTTAATGAGCAGGTCAACTCCCACATCAACGCCGTATAATGAATGTAGCATATTTGCAAACCCGTTATAATTTATCCTGCTCTCCTCTTGTTGTGCAGATGTCGAAAAGATTTCAAACAGGATTTTAGTATACAGCTTCAACTCGTAATTTTTGAGGCTTTGTGAGACTGATTTCTTCATGTCTTTTCCATTTGTCCCCATGGTAACATCCATGCATAGGCAGTTCATACTATTATCGCCCCAACCATATAGCTGACCTGAGGACGTTAACGCTATTGACCTATTACATATTGTTTCAATTTGGATTATCGACGAGGGCAAAAGCAGCTCTTTCGATGTGGACGAATTGCGCTCGTACTCATATACCAAAACCTCAGAATTTGTCTCTGGGGCTACACTTTGCATATCGTCAAAGAATGCAGATTCCTTCTCATCCTCTCCTACCTCGGAAATTGATGCAACCTTCGAGCCATAAAAGTCATCCAAATAAGTTTCCAAAATGACTGAATCGTTTCGACGTATCCCTCCTCTAGCTTCAACAGACGTCGCATTTAAGCTTCTGAAATTGATGGGCGCATTTGATCTTCTCGCATCATCAATAGAGGTAGAAAGCGCTTCATCCACCCGATTTGAACCGCTGTCAAAAACATTTCCGTCAAAAAACTCGTCAAGTTCGTTGTTCAAGAAACTGGAGTTTTGCCTTTCTAAACTTCTTGGCCCAGCGGATGCAGCCAAGGCATCATTAAACGCATCTGATAAGTGCTCCTCAGTATTCCTTCTAGACAATTGACGCAAAGACATTTCTTGATTGCCTTATGGTATTATGGATGCGGATGATACGAATGTGTCGCCCACCTGAGGGAGGCAAAACGGGATCAGATCACAATGAATTCAACCATGAATATAATCTCAATTTATAGTCTATTATTGTTGTTGCTTGTTTTTGTTTGATGTGTTCTTGCTATTTAGCATCACAACTTTAATTAGTCTACTTACTATTGGGCTACGCCACGCGAAGAAGAAATCACCAAGAACGAGTATAGTACGAAAGGGTTTTTTTCTTAGACTAATTAATTATCAACCAGCACATCATACATGTATTCTCTATTGGTAGGCTATATCTACTTTACTCGTCTATTTTTCTATCAAATGAAAGACACTACAACTAAAAAAATGAAATGCTCTATTGCTCTATTTGAGACCACCACCCAGCAGGATTAAAATAAATTAATTTTTTTTTTTTTTAAATCTTTTTTTATTTTGTTGTTATATATTAGTCTATTTTATTACGTATGTTATCTATTTTTCTTTACTACACTTTACGAGAAGAGAACTACACTTCTTCTTACTCTTTCTACTCATCATATTCCTACGACGAGGACTTTCCCGTCTCTTCGTCGTCGTCTTATTTATATTATTGGTTATTTTTATTATTATTTTTATATTATTTTTTTTTTTTTCCTTTTCTTCATTTTTTTTTTCTTCTTCTCTCTATTATTTCTTCTTCTTCTCTTATTATTATTACTCTACTACCACTAACATATCTCCTTCTCTCTTATCAATTGGCTGCAGTGCTGCTATCCAACTAGTTGCGGATGCATCAGTTTACCAAAAACAATCCATTAAATCCATGGATAAAGGCGGTTGAAATGTATCGAAATATAGAGACAAATGAGTTATCTTCTCTTCTGAACGCTTATCAGTGGACTGACGATGATATCGGCAACGAGGGGGCTACTTGTAGTACTACAACTGCGATATCACCAGATGAAAGATACCTTGCTGTTGGTTATGCCATGGGCACCCCGGAAAGTGCTAATAAAAGTACTTTCGACGAAAACAAATCTTCGTTAGTTAAATTGAATGAAACCTGTATCTTCAATTCGTTGGCAACCGATGCTTCAATACCCAGGCAATCTCGGAACGACCGTATTTGTGTTCGCATTTTTGAAATTTTCACTGGGCGTGCTGTTTGCGTCAAGCACTTGGTCTGCACTACTGACCAGGCAACTAAAATTACTTGCTTAGCGTGGTCTTTCGATCAAAAATATTTGTACGCTGGCAATCAAGATTGTACTATTTTATGGTTTGATGTTAAGCGTATAATATGCACGCCCATAAAACAAATGTGCGTAAACAGCAGTTGTAAAGAATACGTGATAACTAGACTGCTTCCCTCCAAGAAAAATGAAAGCAAGATTTTGGTTGTAGTTAAACCTAAGAAAAGTAAAAGCAATGTTCGAGGCCATAATAGTAACGATAGGAAAAGTCATTTAAATCGACTGGATAAAATCCAAAATAGTCAAGAATCTCTTGTCTATTTGCTGGATACGAATAACGACGATTTCGCTCCTGTAGCGAAAAATTATGCCGTCAAAGCTGCAATTTTTGTCAACGATGACCAAGATATATTGTTGTTCATCAGCGAAAGCAATAATATCGTTGACCATGAGCGTAAAGCAACGTCTCGTTCGAAAATGCAATCATCGAAGAAAAATCAAGCTATGTTGATATATAATATAGATACGAGATGTATTCGAGCAACAAGTGCGCCATTTCCAACAGATTTCAACAATGTGAAAGTTGATAGTAGTGACTTAAGGTTCGAATGGCTGTGTGAAATAAAGCGGATCCTGGTATCATCAAATATTGGTTTTTACTTTATTGACTTGGATGATACGTACTCTCTTCCAACGTTGTTTCATAGTAAATTCATTGATGGACGGTACCAAAATTTTCATTGTGGTAAAATACTTTCCAAACGGGATGGAGAATTGACTTATCTACTTGGTTTTAGAGACCATGATAAGGATCCTGGCGGTAGAGAAAAAAATAGTATATGTATATGGAATATTTGGAACCCGGTACAAATGATAAATTGTCCTATTACCATTCCTAAGACTAAAAACCATCAGAAAAACGATTATTTTTCATGCATGAATATTCAAAATTCATTCCGTAGTGCTTTGTTTTTTACCAGCATCAAAGGAAGGCTGGCATGCTTTCGAAAGATTAGAAGCGTTTCGTTGGAATGGGGGGGGGCAATGTTTCCGGCTAGATTTCAAGTAATCGATGTGAACAGACGCTACGTCGAATCGGAGTCAGAATTTGATAAAAATTTGGAGCACTCAGACAAGATAGCAGAGACGCAAAATAGAGGTAAATTAAATGTGCTATTGGCTCGTGACAAACCTGAAATTAAAGAGACAGTCAGCTCCTCGACCTATTTGTTTGCCCGCCCATCGAAAAATATTTCTCTGCTTATAAGCGAAGGTTCTGATACTGTAGACGCAAATCCAACAACTTCTGAATTGCGGCCAAAACCGGATACGGGTGAAATAAAAAAATCTTGTAGATCGCATTGGAGATTGGGAAACATACCGGGCTTCAACTCAACATCTCAAAAGCCTCATAATGAGATATACCATGGTATATTTCGATCGTCTGGTGGACAGAAAAGCCACTTGAGTGACAAAGTTAGTCCTTTGTCTGATAACAACACTTCGAAACGTTTCCACAAGACTTTGTCACCTAAAATCATTGATGAGGAAGATGATCCAGCCAAAATAATGCAAGAAGTACATGTAGATAAATTGCTGGAGTATGCGCTCCAAAGGAAGGAAAAATTAAGTGAAACTCCGACTTTGGTCCCGCGTCTTGCGCAACATTATAGTCAGTACGTTGATGCCTATATAAATAGCCTGTCATGCGATGATTTCAAATTATTTTTACTTCTAGCAAAGCCTTCTTCGGATCAGGAAGATATTATGGCACACTTTCCAGGTTTAACACGATTAGAGTTGACTCGTCGAGCCAAGCGACTAGGTTTTCAAATTAGCTATTCTAAGTATGACGAGAAGCTTCATCGCGAAATACTAAAGCCTAATACACTCATAAAGAATAAAAGTAAGGGTAAGTGCATCTGCGACAATGTGTTGATACGATTCTCTAGGCTAACACCCATTTAATCTTAATGTATACAGCTAAAGATATTTTAGCCAAGTCAAATCTTTTGCACTGGTCAGATGAAGAGGATACTTTGTTAATTTCCTATATTGCAAAGAATCATGTGGGTTCATGGAGTTGTATTTCAAGATTGTTACGTAACCGGTCACCACAGCAATGTTTCCGAAGAGCTTTCTTGCTGCTTGGTCATGAAACTGCATTTAGATTTGACTCATTCTTGCAAGTGAAAGGAGCATCGGCTCCAAAATTAAATGTTCGCATAAACCCACAAAATTTAATGAATTTAGAAAATCCCCATTCTAAAAGCCTCACATGTAGTAAAAATGGCGATAAATTGAAGAAAGAGAAGTCTGGTGCCATCATGGGTAAAAAGAAGAAGAGTAAACCGCTTATAGTTTCTGGCGCGGTAGTGAAGAAACCAAGACATGCATTTTTTGAATGGATACAAATGACCGGGCAAAATGATATTATTAAGCGTCAGTTTCCTGAATACAATCCTTATGAAAGAAGAAAACACCTACGCAAATTATGGAACGAGTTGCCTGATGCAGAAAAAGCACCATATATCATGAGATATAAAAAGAAATATGAGGGTTATAAAGCACTGAAAAGTAAGGCTGAAAATTCTGAAGACACTGGAGAAAATTCCCTAGAAGAGCCATCAAAAAAGGCTTCTGGAGCTTGCGGGAAAAATAAAGCACCGCTTGTTGTCTCTGGTGTAGTAGCGAAGAAGCCAAGGAAGGCGATTGATGAATGGATACATACGACTAGGCAACNTGATATTCTTAAGCNTCAGTTTCCTGAATACGATTNTCNCNAAAGAAACCGNCNCCTACGNAAATTATGGNACNATTTGCCTGATGCGGAAAAAGCNCCATATATCGAGATCTATAGAAAAAATTATGAGAATTATAAAATGCTGATAAGTAAGGCTGTAAATTCTGAAGAAACTGGAGAAAATTCCCTAGAAGAGCCATCAAAAAAGGCTTCTGGAGCTTGCGGGAAAAATAAAGCACCGCTTGTTGTCTCTGGTGTAGTAGCGAAGAAGCCAAGGAAGGCGATTGATGAATGGATACATACGACTAGGCAACNTGATATTCTTAAGCNTCAGTTTCCTGAATACGATTNTCNCNAAAGAAACCGNCNCCTACGNAAATTATGGNACNATTTGCCTGATGCGGAAAAAGCNCCATATATCGAGATCTATAGAAAAAATTATGAGAATTATAAAATGCTGATAAGTAAGGCTGTAAATTCTGAAGACAATGGGGGAAACTCACCGGAAGAGCCACCCAAAAAAATTCGCGGTAAAAGAAAAGGGCCGCTTATTGTTTCTGGTATTGTAGTAAAGAGACCAAGAACCGCGTTTGATGAATGGGTTGATGAGACAGGGCAAAGAGATATCGCTAAAACGAAGTTTCCAGAATATTCTCTTTCTGAAAGAAGAAGATACCTGCAGGTACTATGGGCTAGTAGTGTGCCTGACGTTGTAAAAGCGCCATTTCTTGCAATATATCGCCAGAAACTAAAGGAATATTTTTCTTTAAGAAAAAAGGCGCAGATTAATGACCCGAAGGTGACATGTAATGTTGTAACTGAGCAAAAGGAGATAACAAAAACGACTTCGTTGCCACATGGTTCAGGGAGCAACAGAAGGCATCTAGAGCAGCAGGAACTAAAGGAAGCACAGTTTGAAAAATCGAAGGCGGCTACTTCTAGTAAGTACAACCTGGCTAAGCAAAACCAAATTAATACTTTAATGAATGAACCCATGTCGAAACCGATATCGGCATTTGATGAATGGGTTAGTGCAACAGGGCAAAATCAAATCGCTCAAAACTTGTCTCCAGAATATACTGAAGTAGAAAATAGAAAGTATCTAGAACGAAAATGGTTGAATGACATATCTGAAAATGAGAAGCTACAGTTTTCTGAATTGTATAATTACAAGTTAAGAATATATTTGGCTAAGCAAAAGCTTTTAACCTTAAGAAAAGCGGCTCGTAAAGGTGAAGCGGGTTTGGCGTGCCATCAGAAAAAAAAATTGCCCAATGCACATGCAAGAGCGTCTAATGTAGTAAGATCTACATACAATCAGCAAAACATACCGCAGAGTATTAATACTAGCGGAGGTAAAGATGGGAGTTCGGTCCCTAAAATCGTTTCTGAGGTGTCAGAAAAAAAAATTCATGATTTAACAATTACTTCAGACATAAATAATGATCAATTTTGCGATGGAAATGATCGTGAAGAAGAGAATATTGTGAAATCTAAATCCAAAGCAATAACTAATGCACATCTTAAGGGGGCAACAAATATGGGACTTTTTCACCAAGACGTAGTCACAGCTAATGGTGCAATCAATGTAGAATACAATGAACTGAACGTATTTCTTGAGAAATGCTTCAATAAGACAAATACAATGCAATGCACTTGGGAAAACATCTTTGCAGTGGTCAATAAAAAAATACCAAACAATTTTTCTTCGCTTTTTATGGAAAGTGAAAATATTTGTCACATCTATAAGGACATATATGATCTTCATAGAGTCTCGTTGAAAAACATAGCACTGGCAATGTTCGTACAACACAAGATCGCTGCAAAGCCAGATTGCAATAAAGACCATTACGCAAAGTTGTTACGGATAACATTCCAGCAGTACAATGATCTTGGTCTCGAGAACCCTATTGCTCCATATGTGAGGCAAGCTTTGAGAAAAGGCATCAATCTAGTCAGATGCCAGCACCCAAATACATCAGCATCCTCCACTTCAAGTCTTATGAGTCTGAACTGAGAAAAATATCTGCCAGTTAGTATGCTCGTGCTTGCAAGTCAGAAATTAGCGCGTACGTAGACATGTGATCAGAAAAGTACGTTTTCGGCAATAAGGCGATGCCTTTTACGAAAAATCCCTTAACTTTAATATTATCATCATATCACCGACTACGATATAACGCCAAGGGTCTTCAAGGAAATTGGCTATTTGGATTCTGTGTAGTTTGAAGTCTCGATTAAATGAAACAAGTTACTTACCTTCATGCGAAATTCTACGCATCTAAATTGTCTTCGTGAACTCCGAATCTTATTGTAGCACTTAAACGATCCGTATAAAATGGCAAGACTTCGTGCTTGACATCATACCGCGCGTTCCGTGCTAATGCATAAATATCTCCAGGGGCAACTGTGAACTCAATGTTTCCAACTCGAATTGTATTCTCCCCTTGTAAGACTGCTGTAGAAATTACCTTACCTCCCTTACTCAAGTCATCAATATGCTTGCCTATTTTTATTCCACGCTCCAAACGTTGCATTTGAATGAATAAGCAAGGCTCGTCTCTTGCGTCAGGGATTAATTGTTGTATCGTTTTTTGTATCTTTATCACGTGCTCAGCATACGTTGGTATGTCCTTGTATTGTTCCATATTTCCTTTGTCGTCTTGAAGTGCCTTCAAGTTTGGCCAGGACTGCGGGTTAGTACAGTTTGTTGAGTGCAAGCTTGATAAAACTGTATTCGCAATCAAAGGATCTACATTAGGAAATGGTTGAAGAGGAAGCATCCATCGTCCGCTCAGATACTCATACCACTCTAAAAACTTTTGCTGTTGACCTTCAGAGCGATACGGAGTTCCACCCTCTCCTTGCACACTATCACCACTCGTGACATACTTTAATAGTTCATGGATTTCCATCACTTCCGATTCATTTAAAACTTTGGGAATAAACCACAGCCCCGGCATCTCACTATGCTCAGTTGCAACACCACTTGGCAAATCACATACCTCCCAACGCTTTGCTTTCGGTTGAAGTAGCTCCTCCTGCTTTATCTTTCTCTGGAAAGCGTTATCGTCTTCGGACGAGCCAGACAACAAGATGTGTTTAAGAACGGTGTATGTTATCCTATTCTTCAAATACCTTGGATCGAGATAATTTATCAATCTCCTCATTTTTAAAGCTAAAATGCTACGTGCGGGGATCTGGTAAAAGAATCTAAGAGTGGTATGTCAAGGTATGTTCAAATTATCGAACACTTAACTTCCCCGTCGGAGAGTCATTGGTTGGACAAAAATCGCTGCTTTGACATCATCGTCATCATCATCATTTTATTAATAATTTTATTTATTATTTATTATTTTATTATTACTCTGTAGTATTATCATTATTTTTATAATAAATAATAATAGTACATTATGCTGTTAACTACTATTAAATAATAAATAGTTAATTTTTTTATCACTATTTTTTATACTATAATAAACGGTAGTCTAATTATCAACACTATCATTGTTAGTGTGAGTTATTAATTAATAATGCCATATTATTATTTTTTTTTTTTTAATTATTACTCTCATTACTACTAGTGCTTGCTAGCACTACTACCGTTTCATTTTTTTTTTCCCTTTTCTCGGGAGGCTGCTGATGATGTTACTGTATATTAATATACAGTGAAAGTTAT
>LT658394.1:0-52294 GCA_900128575.1 Stramenopiles sp. TOSAG41-1
TCTAATTTTCCATGTTTGTNCCAATGCTTACGCGCTTCTACGCAATCTTTTCCAATATATTTTAAGTCACTATNCCGTCCAAGATAGCAATTGCAATCAAACTGTTTACACGAAGGGTNACGACCTTCTAATTTTCCATGTTTGTNCCAATGCTTACGCGCTTCTACGCAATCTTTTCCAATATATTTTAAGTCACTATNCCGTCCAAGATAGCAATTGCAATCAAACTGTTTACACGAAGGGTNACGACCTTCTAATTTTCCATGTTTGTNCCAATGCTTACGCGCTTCTACGCAATCTTTTCCAAATGCCTGCTTTAAGTCACTATACCGTCCAAGATAGCAATTGCAATCGAAACAAGTAGGGTCACGACCTTCTGATTTTCCATGATTCTCCCAATGCTCACGCGCTTGTACGCAATCTTTTCCAATATATTTTAAGTCACTATATCGTTCGAGATAGCAACCACAATTGAAAACTGGAGAATTCACAAACTCTTCATAGAACATTCTCAACAAATGCTTGTACGGATAAAAAAGCTCGCACATCGTCGATTCTTCTTTTCTCGGGGATTGAAATGTTCTTGGACCGCATAGCGATACCTCGTTCATTAACTCATTTACTAACTTTTTAAAATTTTCCACTTTTGCTGTATTTTCGACATCATTTAACACCTTCATCATACCTTTGTGAAGGTAGCCATCCTTCTCCAATACATCTTTCACTTCTCCATACAAATTTGCAAATGAAACATGTCCACCTTGTGCCAGCGCAAATGGAACAATTTTTTCACGCATAATATGTGGATGTTCACATGGGTCTTCTTTGTTTTTGTCTTTCCACTCCTTGCAGCATATATTTGGCCAGTAGTGTTTGCCGTTCTTCAAACCATGTCGATTTAGCACCATATCAAACTCCTGTCGAAAGTTGCAAAATGCTTCAATCAGCTCGTCTCGGTTTCGATTAATACACGCTTTGTCGTCTATTTCCTCCTTCAACACAACGGCAGGAAAGACGGTAATGCGTTTTGTCTTCTCTGCAGCACAGTCATGTTTGTTTGCGGTTGAGTCTGCCTGTTCGCGAGCAGCACGAGATTCTTCGTATTTAATACGAACGTCTTCCGATGCCCACATTCTTCTTAGCTTGGCGTGTTGCCCATTTGCAGCTGCGTGAACTTCGTCTGCTTTTGTTTTGGACGTGTCAACTAACTTCATAATTTCGTCCGCACGTTTGTTGGATAGACCAATACTTTTGATGATTTCGTCCGCACGTTTGTGAGCGTTATCAAGGCGTTTTTCATTTTCATTAATTTGTTGGTGCGCTTTATCAACGCGTTTTTCATTTTCATTAATTTGTTGGTGCGCTTTATCAACGCTTTTTTTAACAGCGATCGCTGTGTTGTGAGCAAGCGCAACAGATTCCTGGACTTTCGCAACAGATTCCTGGACTTTCGCAACAGATTCCTGGACTTTCGCTCTATACTTATCTTGTTCTTTTTTCATGTGACAAGCTTTTCTTGCGTGCTTGTTACACCGACAATCCGGTGGAGTACAGTATGAGAGGACCCGACGTCTACTTAATAATGACCTACGCTCTGCAGCAATCACATGGAGCGTAATAAATAGAACAAAGCAATATAACAGGTTCTTGTAGATCCTGTTGCTATGCGTGTTGTTTGTCTTCATCTTCTTTGCACCAACTATATAAAAATATATGATCGATCGTCAACCTACAAATAATTCTCTTTATACTTTTCACTCAAGCCGTATGCTTTTTATATTATAACTATTCGTGAAAATAAAATAACAAAGTGCTTATATTCTCTCTCTTTTCAATACTAGTTTACTGTTGCGAGGAGAATGGTTGCTGGGGACTGATTTTCGTGTTCCGCCGTATGTGTGTGTGTTTGAGTGATATTTTGCTATTCACAATAATAAATAATAATACTACCAGCAACAAATAATAAATAATAACAACAAATAACAATATAATTATTATATTATGATGCTTCCTCCACTTTTATATTATTTTTCGTGTTTTCTTCCTCGATTTGGCAGAGGCCTCGAAAGCTTCTTAGACTATACTTGAATGCAAATATTCGTAGCGGATTCTGGTAGCATGCAATAGCATTCTCGAAATCGAGGATTTGTCTACATTGCAAATTCCCAATCCTCTCAAAAAGATGCTTTCCAGCAGGGAGATATCACAAGCACTTGTGTAAGCATTCCAAAACCCAAAAAACCACCAAATGGAGACCTTGGAGAAATAATTAAGTTTCAAGACTCAATAAACTTACACACCATTCTCAATATTGAGAGAATTTCCAAAAAGTGGCTTGATATGCAAAATAGCCGAAGCAAAAACACTTTTTCGGAAAAAAAAGTTTTTTCGATACTAAGAGAGATGAGTCCTTTATATTTACCTTCTAATAAATGTACCATGGCAATGTCTCTCGATGTTTGGATATTTGAGGTGAATGTTGTGGAATATGTAATGTTATTTGGTGCTGATGGCTCGTTTTTAAGGATAGTGCCGGAAATGTTAGGGTTTTATAGTGATAGGAGCTCTAGAGTACATGTAAGTACCAATAATCTTTGGGAAGTTACGATGGAAATAGAATGGGAGTTCCACCATAGCACTAGGATAGAACCTTGCAAAAAATCTTTGGGAGGGCTAGCATTACATAGGATTAGCAAAAAAATGGCACGAGTCCCGAAATGCCAGTTTTATCCAAGCCTAAAAATCGGACGAGTTGCTAATCATTCATCATTCATCATCATCACACAATTATTTAAAATATTTACAATACTGTAGTGTAGTATGTATATTTATTATGCTACTACATGTATTACTACACATTTTATTTAGTTGTCCTAACTTGATTTCCATAATGTACTATTCTGTACTACTAATAAAATATACTATCATAGGGGACTGTCAAATGGAATTACAATGGTGTATATTTAAAAAAATAATGTAGCTAATGATGTGCTGATATAATAGAAATTATAATCGCAGTTACAATGATGTGCGGACGGATAGATAGCAATAAAATGATCTCGTCAACAAAATAATTGTAACTTTATTAGACTACGACTGGGTTAGCTATATCAAATTTGAATCGTCGCCTCGTCAATCGTTACTACTACTACTACTGTGACTTCTATTATTAAACCACCTTTTTTTTTTAGTGCACATCATTACAGATGATAAGCGCCGGTAGCCAAAACAACTACTGTTTTCTTCTCAGGGACATTAGGGTACATTACCGCATTACCGTGCTTGCATGACTTGGAGAGGGTAAAGATAGTGGTTTGACGGTTCCACCATCGAAAGAGCAGAGGTGTGCCGTGTTCTTGTGGCACTGAATTTGACCTCACTAGAAATGATCGTCGTCTCTTTGTTGTCAACTCTGGTGGCCGTGGTCTGTCTGTTTTTTTCGTGTACACTGGAATGTGCAGGTGCTACGAACATCGAGGAGTACGCAACCTGCTTGTGTACAGGCGACGGGTCGGGTGGACAAAACAGTACAAGTTTCATCCCCCACCACTTTGTCGTGCAGGTCATAAGAATAATTTTCTAAGTCTTTCAGATACTTCTTCCATAAATCATCATCGCGTTCTCCCCAATAGGAAGCATTTTCGACAGTCAAATGAGTTGGTATTGACATAAAATTTTTCTTTTCTTTCGGTTCCTTTTTGAAGGAAAATGCCATCAGCTCCGACATGCTTTGATTTGTAGGCGATGATGTCCAGCCTTTCGTTTGCCTAACTTTACGAAACTTTAAAAGGTTATTATTAACCAATGATGACTTATGTAACTGTTTAAAGTCCAAGCTGTTCGGAGGAAGGCCTAGAACTTTGTTTTTCTGGACACCCGTTTTTGTAATTACAGGTCTTTTCCTGATCTTCGTTCCAGATTGATACGGCAATGACTTTTTCTTCGAATGGTCTTCATTGCGTGATGGAGAGCCGTAGAGAAAAGCCTTCTTGGGGATGCCAAGTACACCCTCCGACATTTCAACCTGCCTACCTTTGCTTAGCCAGCGTTGGCACAAAGCTAATATTTGTCCATTCGTGTGCGCTAGACACTTCGTGCACATAAGCACGCATATAATCTGCATTATGCAGTAGTACGACACACATCATAGAGTGATATAATATATTATTGAGATGATATCACCAGACTACTACCTACTACTATTACAACGTTGACAGATATCACGTCATCACGTCGTAGTAATAACCGATAATTTATTTATTTATTAATTTATTATTATTATATCCTCCTCCACTAATAGGCTACCTTACTCTTGTTGTTCATTATAATAATATAAATACACACTAACACCACCATATTTATTTTATTATTATTCTCATCATATTTAATTACCTAAACATCTCCTCTCTCTCTTCTTCTTCTTTTTTAATCTAAATCTCATCATAGAGGAGTATTAAATAGTAGTGATTCTAAAGTCCCCAGGAAAGATGAGACTTGATGACACCCCTCTCCCTATACATTCTACTATTTTCCTCTAACATGTCTAAGTTATACAAGTAGTTGACCATAGTTCCAAATGAACGATTTATTCCATTTGAAGATGGGTCTCCCATACAATTCAGGCGATACATTTCAGCTCCATTTGATAGATGGAAATTCGCTACTGGGCACATAGCGCGCTCTCTATTCGTTTTTTTTTTCTGGTCGATCAGGTAGTGAGCCACAAGCGGTAGCCTAAACAAGTTTTCTTTTTTGCCGTGTGCAGAAGAATATATCGAATTTAACATTTCACTTTTTGTAAATTGCATACCACCCTCATAAAGTTCATACATGTGTTCAGCCCCATGTTTTCCTCCATCAAAGTGCTGGTCTCCAACTAGTATTCCGAGTATGTCAGTCGCTTCTTGATCTTCTAACCATGCCCGAAATTTCGGTATCGGGCTTAGTGTTGAAAACTGAGCTGATGTCTTGGAAAAAAATATGTCTTCATTAAGCTTTTCAACCGCTAATTTGATTAAACAATTTCCTAAAGAGAAACCATGTAGCCCAGGTGCAGTACATATAGAATAAAACATAGCCGTGTTTGCTTTCTTCTCGAGTTCAAGCGTCCCAGTACTCTTTTCAATATACATTAGGGAGTCTGCAACTCCCCTAGTCAATCCCACATTCACAAATGCTAAAGGAAATGTGCCTAAAAGAGGATGGTTTAAACTATAGACACGCCTGCCATACCCAAGTCTTTTCGATAATGTTGACATGTCGTTTGCTTTTTCTAACACGGTTTCAAAGTCAACGTAGTTTTGCAAAACGTCATCGCTTGACGACAACGATATTTCGCTCAGAAGTAGATTTTTGACCGATAAAAACTCTCTGAAGCAAGACTGTATATCATCCTGAATCTTTTGTTCATCATCATGCACAATCCCCTTACATTCTGCAAATTCAATGCGCCTTCTTCGCAGCTTTTCAAAGTCTTGAGCATTTTTCACATAAATCTTTGGGCTAACGGTACAGTAGTTGTCCAACCTATTAGATATCTTAGAACACGGGGGAGTGTGCTTGGCTAGCCATCCAACATTATGCTTAATGAACTTCGGGGAAAGAAAATAGCCAAAATGTCTTCTCGGCATTCTTTTCCTGTAAATTTCGCTCTCTAATTTTCCCTGGCAGAACACGGTTGTGAATATGGGGCATCGTGATCGATATGATTTTGAAGGAGATAGTAGAGATGATATTATCTCTACTTTTTTTTTTCTCATCTCATCATCACACCTTACACTGCTATTATCAACAATTATTATTAGCTCCTAGTGCTAGTCTATTATTATATATTATTTAATTTTTTTTAAAAGAGGAGATAATGGCCGTCTTAGTCTATAAACGAGTACGGCAACCTGAACTTGAAAACCCAATCTGAAATCGTGGTAAAAAAGGGACTAGGAGGATAGCTAGTATAGTAATTCATAGTGAATTCCACTCGTCAATTATTTATTCGGTGCAAAATACGACAAAATGAAACAACTATGAAATAACACCAATTTAAATTAATAATGGAAAAAAATATATATAAACTCTACTACGACGCACCACTGTAAATGGTTCGAAGTCCTGCGTAGTAGTAAGTGCAACTTGGTAAAAAAAGATGAAAAAAGAAGAAGAAAGAGAATGGAAGAAGAATAAGAAGAGAGAAAAAAAAAAATAATAATAATAATAATAATAATAATAAAAAATAAAACTCTGGCTGCGGCGTCGCAACTTAAACCCGCTTGTTGGCTTGCAATTACTACTGTTGATTCGCACACTTCCGGACGGCCATACGTCGTATATCGCACATGCCCCAAACACTACACTAGACCTTCACTGGAGCGCATAATGGAAGACCGGCAAGCGCCAATATCACAATTATACCAGTATTCAATTTCCGCATGGCGTGCTACAGATGTTGAGGTCGTTTCAAACTTGAACGAAAAGAACCCTGGAATGCTTGTGCAGCGAGGTGGCGACTATGGTTACTACCCGTTGTTTTACGCCGTCAGTCATGATGCGAGCAGTTTTGTTATTAGCTACATTATCTCCGAAATGGTCGAAACGTATGGGTATCCTATTGAGTTTAGGAGCAATGTAAAGAAGGGTATGATTCATTCATTGTACGAAACAACTGACTGCTGGAAGCGTACAACGATTAAGCACGTTCAACTGATTGTGAAGGAAGACGTTGAGGTGTTGACACGCAAAAACCGATTTGGAACAATTCCACTTTACTTCGCTATTCGATCCGGGGCGAAGTTAGAGGTCGTCATATGGCTTTGTGAGCAAACGGGGATTGAAGTAGTAAAAAGTTGGAGGAGCGACGGATGGAATGAAGTTAGAAAACACGTGGGTGCAACATTTCTCCACCTAGCCGCTTGGTATAACCATCCTCACTTAGTTCCTTATTTAATATCGGTCTTCCCTGAAGCGGTTCAAATAAAAAGCAATAGCTCATTCACCCCTCTTGATTGGGCAAAAAAATGGAAATTCGATACTGTAGTAGATCTACTATTAACACCTTTGAAGACAGTGGAAGAATTTAACAGCGATAGGAAGAAGTTAATACACAACTATGTCTTAGTCTCACAAATTTCATCCCTATACGATAATAGCAATAAATGGAAACAAACAACTTTGGAACATGTAAAGCAGATGGTTTTAAATATAAATAATGTAAATAATTGTGATGCGAATGGCACGCCTATTTTTGATGAAAATAAATTCAGTGATGGGGTGCTTGAAGCTAAAGACGAAAGAGGTCGTCTACCTTTAACTTACGCAATAATTAATGGTGCAAAGTTAGAAGTGGTTGTTTGGATTATTAGCATTATTGGTATCAAAGCCGCGGTGGCTTGGCGCGGAAAAATAGGTGAAACGCTTTTGCATTACGCAGCGCGTAATCAGCCCCATTTGTTACCATACTTATTGGTTTTATTTGGCGTAGAAAGTTTGGCAATAATGGATGATGTGTCTGATGGGACTCCAGTTCAATGGGCAGAAAGAGGAAAGAACAAAGCTTGCATTGAATATTTAGCAGATTGTTATAAGACTATTGAAGAATTCGATGTCAAATATTCAGGTAGCGGTAAGGAAGTTACTTCGTCTCAAATCGAATCATTAGAGGTGGAAAGTTTGTATGAATTTTCGGGCAGATGGTCCGTAACACAAGTGTTGACTGTTGAGAATTTGGAAAAAGAAGACATAGGGCAGGTATGCAGGAATGACAAGTATGGTTATCTCCCCATAGTATACGCGGGTTGGCATGGTGCTTCTCTTCATACCTTTACCTGGTTATGCGAAAATACGTTTAAAAAAAGTGGCATTAGTATGTACAAAAGTGCATTTGAAGGCAATGTGATCAAGGCATGGCATGATTCAGAAGGTTGGAACATTCTGCACTACCTGGCATTCTTTAATCAACCACATTTAATACCTTACACGCTGTTTTTGTATCTTGATGCTGCCTCTGAAAGAGAATATTTGTACAATAAAACTGCTTTAGAATTTGTTGAGCTTGCTTTATCGATAGAAACAGGAGAGGCAAGGAGCGTTATTGATGAAGAAAGAGAGGAGCAAGTGAAAAAGAGAAAAAAGTGTTTATCTTTATTGCGCAACCCGGAATCGGCTGTCCAAGACTACTGCCTAGCTAATTGTATCGACTACGACACACATCTTGAAAAGCTTGAAGAAGCTAAGGAAAGTACGGCGAGGAAGAAAGCTTTTATGCTTCGTAAACGGCGGTTGCAAGAAGAAAGGAACGTTGTTGAAGCTACTGGTGGCCTGGCGTCGTTTTCGTCACCTTGAAGCTTGAAGAAGGATTAAAGAGTGCTCCAATTGCTCGAGGATTTTTTAAATATCTGTTGAAAGTGCCCCGTGATACATTTTAAAAAGTATATTTAATAATTCTATAGAAAAAAAACTTCCTCCTTTTGTAGGGGGTATGATAATGAGACCTTACTCTTGTAAAGAGAATGATAGAAACCAACGCATCAATTGGGAGCACTATGTTAGTGCTAGCGTAGATAGATGTAGTATAGTAGTGTTACACGACCTATTAGTTTCGGCGCGCTTCAACAAGTATAGCAGTTACACTACAATCAGAGCTCCTAATTCACGAAAGGTATCTTCACTATGGGTTTAGCATTAGGATGACACCACCACCAGTCGTTAAGAATCCCATCTGTATCATAATAACAACCATGCGCAATTAATTGTTCGAGGATTTGCATCCGTATTATTTATATTTTAACATTGATTGAAATAACAATTCACAAATGCACGAATAAAAAACCATCAAGGAGGAAGGAAAAAAAAGATAATAAAGAAGAAGAACACCAACATAAACATCATAGTGTGTAGCTTTAGAGTGGAAGAATCAATATTATCAATACAAAAAAATATGTGCACACATCATTAGCAGCTATGTTGTTAATGTCAAATAAAATAATATTGAAGAAAAAATGTATCCCACCATACTACTATGGTGTAGTGATACTAAAAATTTAATCCTCGTATATTACGATAGACAGACGACCATTGTTATTAATTAATGTATTATTTTTTTTATATTATTATATTTTCAATGATAATTATTTAATCACATTATTAGCCTAATAAAAAAAATACTATAACTATTATTATTTATTGAATTTATTATATTATAAAATTCAATTTATTATTCATCTCGTCGTCTCGTGGTGTTTTTTTTACTATACTACGTTGAATTGGGTGGAGGGGTCGTGGTCCATTGAATCAGCTGCGTCCTAAGTTTCAACGCTTACGAAGGCACTAGAAGTTGCAACACAAACCAAAGAAGGCGAGACATATCATATTATGGCAGCTATGGCACCCCCTGGTGGACCGCGAGAAGTAACATCGCAAGATGCGGAAAAGTCAAGCTTATTGGCCGCTACGTCGAAAGATTATTATTTTGACTCGTACGCTCACTTTGGCATACACGAGGAGATGTTGAAGGATGAGGTGCGGACCGAGACGTACATGAATTCAATGCTGAAGAACAAGCATTTGTTCAAAGACAAAATAGTCATGGATGTTGGATGTGGAACTGGCATCCTTTGCATGTTTGCCGCGAAAGCCGGTGCAAAGAAAGTAATTGGTGTCGAGTGCAGTTCAATAATTCACCAAGCAAAAAAAATTATTGATGCAAACGGCTTCGGCGACAAAATTACACTACTTCATGGAAAAGTCGAGGAAATCGAACTTCCTGAAGGTATAAAGAAGGTTGATATTATAGTGAGTGAATGGATGGGGTATTTTTTGCTTTACGAATCCATGCTAGACACAGTTTTAGTCGCGCGAGACAAGTTTCTGAAGAAAGGAGGTCTCTTGTTTCCAGACAAAGCAACGTTATACGTCGCGGCTATAGAAGATGGCGAGTATATGAACGAGAAAATTAATTTTTGGGACAATGTATATGGCTTTGATATGACCTGTATTAAAGAGCTTGCCCTGTTGGAACCTCTTGTTGATACTGTGGAAAAAGAGTGTGTTGCTACAAATGCAGTAAAAGTTTTGGATGTTGATATTGCAACAGTGACCAAGGAGGAATTAGACTTCACGGGCAACTTCAAAATTTATGCGCACAGAGATGACTTCATTCATGCTTTTGTTGCATATTTCGATTGCTCATTTTCGAAGTGCCATAAACCAATCAAATTCAGCACATCTCCGTATGCTGAGTACACACATTGGAAGCAGACCGTTTTCTATTTGCACAACCCTATTGCCATCAAAATTGGTGAAGCGATTGATGGTACGATTTCTTGCAGACGTAATGCTACCAACCCAAGAGACTTGGATATAGCTATCAAGTATAAATTTGATGGCGATAGTGGCATGGTCGATACATCGCATATGTATCGATTGCGCTAGGCGGCATTCAATGTATAACAACATTATACCATAACCGTTGTAAATGTGATGATATTCGACAGAGTCTAGGCATGAACTTGAGGATTAAAGCATACGATACAATGTACGAGAGCACTCCGTGACTATATGAAATTATCATATGATTACGCGTATATGTTTGTGTGTACGTCGTAGGAGAGTATAATATATAATATATTGCACGTATCGTATTTTAACTTAAACGAGTATTTTTTAAAATTCGATATAAATTTAAAAGTCTGGAAAAGATTTAAATGCGCTGCTAACAATCAGCCCACTTGAACACTGCGCAAAAAAGAGGCAATAGCCAACACAAGCACGCGTAAAAAGTGTAGTTGTGACGACACTTACACTGCATACATTTATTAACCCCTTATGAATCGGATTAAATTTCTGTATAATTGAAAAACAAATCCAAGCAGAAATAAGATGCATGCTGATTATCTTGTGCTTCTAAGGAGCCTTGAAAATTTCCACTGACATGCGACGGAGGCATAACAAATTCGAAATCCAAAGCGTACGTCGTATTTTTCTCGTCTAGAAAGGTAACTGCTTTCAACAGATCTCCAGTGTTCGTCTGAATAGGATGACTCAGGCCCAACTCATAAATTCGCAAAGACCACGAACCACTCAACAATGGACCATGCAAGTTAGAATCCCCTCTACCTTTCACCGTAGCCCTGTAACCTTTTCCCCAAGCACCCTCCGGTGTCGACATATTTAACTGCGTAGTATACAAACGGTCGTCTTTCGACCCACACGAATCCCAACGAAAAACTGGAGATGAGGCCGAAACGGCAACGGTAACAAGTAGTGCAAGTATAGTTAGTTTTGAGTGCATTTTGTATTTTCAAGGTGCTTTCAGTATGTTCTGTCCAGATGAAATTAAGCTCGTTAGGATGCAGGTGTCAGTGCCAAATTTAACCCACACAAGAAGACTTCTTGATGTGAAATTTATTATATTATGATGATGAATTAGAAGAAGAAAGAAGAATATTGTGGTGGTGGTGGTGGCGAGGACAGCGGTGGAAAATATCATAGGGTGGTATGCTGGTAGGGTTAAGGCATACTTGAAGTTGTTGGTAAGGTTTAAGGTAGGGTAGTAAGGGGTGTAGTAGGAAAAAGTGTCACACGTCACCACATGATGAAAAAGGAGTCTGGAATTACGACGAAGATACGAAAAGTCAGAAGAACCACGTGTGTTAAATTTGTAAATTATATTTGTACACTTTTTGTCATTTCCAATATGCAAGTGGACAGATTTGCATTCGCAAGTAGTGATGAATTTAAATGGAAATGACTTTGACCAACGTTGAAAACTATGATGAAAGTTACATCCATGTTTATACTTACTCACCCGCAACACGCAAGTGCTTTACGCGAAGATGATGTACATGAGGATGGCGTCATCAAAAATGAAAATGAGGGCAACTCGTCCTCTACAAATGGCAAGGCTGCTGCTGGATTGAAAAATGAGTCGAGTGATGCATTGTTCGAAAATGCAAAAGAGTTGGCACGGCGAGCTGAAGTGACGAAAACGTCAGAGGACATAGGAAAAGCCGAGAAGGCTTTATCAATTGCCCAGAGTCAAGAATATATTGAAAGGGAGCGTAAAAAGCCAAAGCAGCCAGAAAAACGAGAAAAAATAGACTTGTTGAGAGATAAGTTACATAGAGGGGAACTTAATCCGAGCGATAGCCCTGTTATACCACAACGTATAGAAGCGGACAAGCCATCTACCCCAGTAGTTGCAGCAAGATCACTGCCAGGTATTAAACAAGACATTAAAGTGCTTCAAGGTGACATTGATAGTGCTGGTACTAAAGCGTATAAAGTGGACGGGAAGGAAGTTGTAAAAGGAGGCGACGGTGATATGAAAAAAGAAAAAGTGGAACCTGAAAAAGCGGAAGAGCCAGAAGGTGATCTTATGGGTGGCTCTTTAGCAATGCCCTCAAAACCACCCGTTAGCTCGACGTTCAAATGGTGGTTAGAAAATGGTATTGACCATAAATATAACCGCGAAATGCAATCGATGCTAAATCTTAGGCCGAGCGGGAAGTTAACACATGGTGGTGAAATTAAGGATAATGCGGATGGTGTAAAGAAAATCAAAGAGCAAGGTAAAGAAATGAATGGTGCTGAGGAAGCCCAAGGGCAAAGGGCTCCTGTAAAGGGTACAAAGGAGGGTTTTGCTGGGAAACTAATGAAAATTGCGAAGGAAGCAAAGGAGCAAGGTCCCTTTCCTTGAGTTCAAGATTCAAAAATGCATCTCTATAGATACATATAACTATTTTGAAAATAAAAAATATTTATACGTATATATAATGCGATTAATGTACCGGTAAGCAGTATGAAATTTGCGGCATCACGCGGTGTGTGTGTTCCAACATCATTGAATGCACACCTTTCCTTTCTAAACTCATACGATATCCTACCAAAAAAATTGAAGGCATACATCAGATATGTTTGCTGCTCCCTCGACAATAAATTATAGACCCTTGGGTTAAAGATTTGGCAAAGTTTAATATACAAAGACTTCCACTGAAGCATTCTCAAACAAGTGTTTTCCGCTACTTTTTGTCGCCTTGTACTTGTGCATCAATGTCGTCTAAGAAATCCATTTCGTTTTGTTTTTTCATTTGATACATGGTATAGGAGTACACACCCAGAACAAAAGACACTATCACTCCACCGACTAAGTAGTTTTTACCGACAGGAACAGGTGGATCATTGGGTCCAGGCTGCCCCGGCTGGCCAGGGAGATGTGGCGCTGGTTGCCGTTGAAACTCGTTCTTTTCTACTTCTTTCAGCTGTTCCTTTCTATTTCGGGTGAGGTGTATGGATCTCTTACGTTGTTGGGCTGGTGTCACCTCCTTTCTGAAGTACCTCCATCCGGCCCGATTTCCAACAAGTCTTATCCACATTGTCTTGTTCCCGACCAAATCACAAACACGATTAGCACAGCCCTGTTGGGTTTTGCATAGGAATCTGGCGCTTGAATGGTTTTAGGTTACCAATTGTTCGCCATTCATGTGCAGAGCAGCGTTTTCTATTGTCCCTCTGCTGTGTTGTGTTGTTCTTTTTTATTGTATTTCATTTTATTGGTGTCGCTATTAATCATTCTTTATTGTATGATGAGATGTTTTATTTACTTCATTTACTACTGGTAGTGTTATTGCAGCCATCAACAACCACAAAAAACAAAAAGAAGGAGAAGAAGGAATCAAGTAGGTTGTACCAAACCCGTAGTGTCGAATAGGCCACCAATTAGAGCGTTTCCAATATTCTAGCCTCCCAAGCATAGAAATACCTATTTTACACGCATCTTCATCCTCTTTTGTTCGATCCTCTTCGATTTGATGATGATACTCTGTGTTGTACTTTTTTCACACTAAAACAATCTTACTGTAGGGTTAACATAGGGCTTGGTAGAGGAGACGATTTGAAGTTTGGAGTAGATTATATAGGATAGAGAAGGTATTGATTAAACTTCCACTCTCTTCTTCGTCTACTCTTCTTTCTCTCATTATTTCGCAGATCCTTGAGATCTGCGAAATATGATATTAGTCAAGATGCACCTCTTTGTAAGCTGACCTCCGCAACTCATTGAGCATTCGAAAAGCGGTACAATCATACCTCCAAAATAACATATAAGCCTAGGCATTCAGATTGAGGAGAATGGCCATATTTGATAGTTTGACCATGCGTAACATAATCAAGGGGCTCGTAAGTATTCAATTTTTTGCTGGGGTGGGGTTGACCTTGATGAGCTTCGGAATCCTTGACATTCCTGCTGACTTGGAACAAGTGTGTAAGCATGGATACTATGATGTGTTCGGAATCGACATAGATCCAGTTCTGGGTTTGAAAATTGTTGGTCTTTCAAAAATGCTTGGTATTATTGCATTAAATGGTTTTCTTGGGGGGGTCTTTAGAATTCATTTCCAACTTGTGTTTGTTGCTCCCATCGTATGCTGCTTATCGAGGCCACAAAAAACTTGGAGACAACTCGGAAATCGCTCCTCTGATCGCATGCGTATTTTACGTTTTGCTTTTATTGCTACCAAAAAATACAACTAAAAATACCAAAACAGAATAAATTAGGAAGGTCCAGGAAACATAAATTATGAACCTTCTACGAAGTATCCGTCCCGCATTTACAAGGAGGCGGCGGCAAGTAGTTAAAGTTTTTTTAAATATACGTAGAACATTATTAAAATATAATACTCGTATATAAAGATGTGTACTCTGTAGTAAAGGTCTAGTTACGCCATATTTCACTTTGATGCACCTTGACTTTTGCTACCTTCGTATCGCTTGTCCCAATTCACAATTTTATCCCGGTATTCCTCAATGTTCTCTGCTGTTAATTTCGTCAACTGTCGCCTATTTAATGGTTGATTTGTAAATGGGCAAGTATTGGGTCGGTGCTTGAACGGCCCAGTATCTTCATAATCGTCATCCCCGCCATAAGACATCAATGTTTGCATCCAACTATCGTATGACATTACGTGACCATAGATTGATATCGCTGGGTCATAACAAAAGTCTTGCGTCATCGGGTCGCGAAATCCTGGCATTATATTCACCCAATTTTTTGGCCTTTGCACTCTTTTTCTCTCTTTCACTTTCTTTTGGGGTTTTTTCTTCTTCTTCTTTGGCTTCGGAATCGTAAGTTTTGGCCGTTTTGCTTTTCGAGCTCCGTTTTTTGGGTTGGACGCGGTTGCAGCCGCATAATCACCAGTTACTTTCAATTTGTTAGGGACTATTACTTTCGGTCGCGTAAACTTCAACTTTTTTTTCATGTTGCCAGTTTTTGCATCCTTATACTCTATCATGGTGTAGTTAGGATCGCTAAGCACTCCTTTCTCTATCAAGAGACGGTAGTAGTTTGAACATTGATATCCTACTCTACCCGGAACTTTGATGCTAAGGATACCCCACCGATAATCTACTCCGTTTTTAATTAACGACAAGAAGTGATTGTGTTCCTTTTCTGTCCACGCGCCAGTAGCCTGCTTTTCGCCCAGGTCGTTGAAGCGGTAGTAGTACGCATTTGGGTTTTCTTTTCTGTGCATAAAAGCTTTTACGCGCGCTGTGCTCCATCCCATTTCCATAAGTTTCTTTGCCTGGTCCGTTTCCAGACAGTCGTTCATGTTTCCCCTAGAGGTACCTTTTTTCTTCGCTGTTTTCTTGGGATCAACGGTCACAACGTTTTTTGTTTTAAAGTCTCTTATCGCGGCCTTTGCATCATCAATAGATAAATCCTCCAAATCACCATCGTCCATTTCGTTCCGATATACTTCTTCATCTCCTTCATCTTTATCTTCAGGCGACCAGCAGGTGATGGTACCGTCTGTAGGCTTACCATTGAAGAATCTCCTCGTACGTTTGCCAACAAATTCGTCACGGCCGTGGAGTTGAAAGCCCTCTGGGAGTTTTTTGGGCTTTTTTGTTCCTGGGGACTTAGAAGTGGGCTTCTTTTTGCTTTTTTTCTTAGTCGCAACTGTCTCGAAGTCGTCATCATCTTGGTCATCTTTGTTTAGAATTGTGGTTGACTTTTTTCTTTTCCGTCCAGTTGTTGGAGTTGTTTTCGTAGCTTTTTTATCCGAAGATGTAATTTTGACCTTGGCCACGCCATTTCTCTTGTTTCCTTTGTTGCTGTTTTCGTCCTTCTTGTTTTGTGTCAATTCTTGTTCTTCGCCCTTTTCGTCAATTAAGCCTGCTTTCATTGCCATTGCCATTGCGTCCCGTAGGACCAAGCGTTTGCCACCAGACTTGCTGGATGAACCACTTTGCTTTCGTGAACGTCGCAAATGCTCAGACAGCGCAGCAGTACTTGCGTTGATTTCAATAGCAGTGGTTACGCCGCGAGATCGAACCCGTGGTCCCTTCGGTTTCCTAACTCGAAATTTACGGGCTGTCATTTCCTTGATAGCTTCCACAAAACCTGGGTCTGTGACTAGCCTTGTTTTCGCGCGGTTTTCATCTTGCTCGCAAACGTCTAGTGCCATTTGTGCCTCTTTGGTTGTCAAGCCTTCTACAACACTTTGTATTTCTTTCAATACCTGCGCAGCATGGTCTTCGGTATGCTTCGCGAACTTCGCTTGCATTTCCTTGATCCTCTGCTTCATTAACTTTTTTTGCTCACTACTCAACCCACCCTCTTCTTCATCGCTGCTGGAGTCAGAATCAGAGGAGGACGAACTCTCATCTTCCGTGTCAGACTCTGTATCCGATTCTTTCTTCAGTTCCTTTGCTTCAGTAGCACTAGAATTTACAGTTGAAGACTTCTCCTCGATCTGTTCCTTATCTTCGACCTCCATTTGTTGGGTGCTGCTTGATGCAACTGCTGCCATCGTCCTTCAAAATATGTGCACTTAGAGGTCGCCAAGGGCGCTTGTTACTTTGGGTCGTGTGAACTTGGCCTGCACTTATATGTCACACAAGCAGATGTGCATCAATGTGCTGAAAGGATCTAAGAGGGAGAAGTAAATAAATACACCAGCAGCATTAATAAGCAGCAGCGACGACGAAAATTTTTTCGTATGCCATAATAATAATATAGAAACTACTATTGTATGTCTTTTTATTGATTAATAAAGGAAAGGTTTGTTGGTAAATGGACACTTTACTATAACACTCACTCGAGTACTCACTACAATACCTCAGGTGATACGAGGATGAAAACCACTTCATTGCGCGCTTTTCATAGTTGTCATTTTCCCATTCTCCTCAATCATTTCATTGTTTTCTCCGCAAAAAAAATGAATTTGAATTGTTATTTGCCGCGGAAAGTAGTCGTCTCACAAGAGGAGGAGGAGGTCTCCTAGTGCATGGGAGTATAATAATAATACATCACACTAGCTATTATTATTATTAGGAAGAAATGTCATATCATACTTTATGTTTAATACAAACTAGTCATCCATCATCTGTCCCTTTCCTACAAGTGTGTGAAGTACGAAGGTCTGGTATTATTTTATTTCGACTTTTTCTATCTTCTTCGACCAGGATTGGTACCACGATAGTCGTCTGTCTGTATGCAACCTCTATTTAAGACTCTACACTATCACGTACTTGATGTTTGTACCCTAACCCTAACTTGGAATCCGTGTGCACCATCAGCTGAGGGTATCAACTGTGACTCATTTCCTAATCCAGCGATCCCTCAAGTATATGACGTGGTAGTGTCACCTTGTTTACATTGTTGCACATACATACCATTACGTATGACTTTACTTCGATCGATCTCTTCTTCCTTCCTTTGGAAAGACCATTCATTCATTACACGTTGTATTATGTTGTTTTTTTTTATCATGATGTATGACATGACATACTACCGCTAATATTATTACGTACTACAGAGTATTTATTATTGTTGTGCTGAATATCATTCGTACACTCTATATGAATTGTGTTGTTCGATGCTGTGTGTATTATTTTTTTTAGTAGCAGTACGTAGGAGGAGGAGTAGTAGTACATTATAACATTAATTTTTATTATTATTAATCATCATCCATCATCATCAGTTGTAGGTAGTGGCAGCAAAATGGTGCGCCGTCTTCCAATCCGTCGACCGCCACTATCTACCGCCACCCGCGAGGCAATCTTTACTCGAAGTAGATACATACGGAAGACAGAGTTTATTCGAATACTAACAAACGCCATGGCATCGATTACCTCGAACGCTGGAAAAGCTTCTGCTCCTACTGCCACGGCTGGCGCAAAGACTGCCTCTACTTCTAGGAAGCCTGACGACGAAGTGCGCGAGCAAGATAGATTTTTACCAATAGCAAATATTAGTCGCATTATGAAAAAGAGTTTGCCACCGAATGCAAAAATTGCTAAGGATGCTAAAGAAACCGTGCAAGAGTGTGTCTCTGAGTTTATATCGTTTATCACTAGTGAAGCTAGCGATAAATGTCAACGTGAAAAAAGGAAAACTATTAACGGCGATGACTTGTTGTGGGCGATGAGTACTTTAGGTTTCGATAAATATTATGATCCCCTCAAGGTATACTTGACGAAGTATCGCGAATCCATTAAAGGCAAAGATAGCGATGATAAGAAGAAAGGAAGAGACTAGATGTCGAGAAAAGCTTGTCAATTGCACAATGTTATTGTTTAACCTTAAGACCTGCATGTACTATATAAACGTATATATAAATAAAAAATTGTTGCAATGTTATATAGATAACTGTAGAAGATCTATGTATTGGTTTGTCGGGAGACAAGTTTCATAAGAGGTCTAGAGCATGATGTATGCATAAAATACGTAAAGTAAAGAAAAGCAAATTATCTAGTAAATACTATTTTTGATTCTGGCCCGTTTCAAGCGGTGTGACTGCTGTCCATGCATTCTGTATTTTCTTTTCCAGAGCTTTCTTGCTATGAGAGAATAGCCCTTGGACTGTACAAAAGTTCATTAACAAGTCAAAAAACACATGTGGATTTTCTTCGTGTATAACGTGTCCAGAGTTGGGAACATTCTTGTACTGAAATTTCCCTTGCATATGAGCAATAGTTAACGGAGTATCCAGTCTATCCATGCCTGCTACAACTAGTAACTTCTTCACCATGTTTCTTGGTTTTCCTTCGTTGCCATCACCATTCCCCAAAAAGTGTAAAGACATATCCTTATACCAGCCATGCCAATAAGGCTGCGTATCAATCAAATTGGTACGCCACCTATACACTTTGTCGTTATGGCAAAATCTCAGCCGTGAGTACACAGAAGCCTTAATAGTTTCTCTAGATGCACGGCCATTGACTTGCAACATAGTGTTACAAACGTATTCTATTCCATCGTCTACAGTCTTGAAATCCGTCGGTATTTTCTTAATGAAATCTTCCATATGTGGAAGAGAAGCCAACGCAGTCCCTTCAACTACGTCAACGACCACAAGACCTACTACCTCTACCATATCATCCAAGCGTACACGTGCAGCATGCATTGTATGCGTTGCTATTGCTCCGCCCATACTATGTCCAATTAGAACTATGCGAGGTGGAGACGCAATTTCCCCGCCAACATGTTCCTTCCTCACCAGTATGTTTTTTAATATCTTGATTACGTCGTCGACGAAGCGTGTAATAGAAAAATTCTTCACTTTCGCCTGAGGTGGCTGAAACTGGGACCCACTGTCGTCTGTTGCATTGGAATTTTCCGGGGCATAGCCAGAAAGACCATGCCCGAATAGATCAAAGGCCACAATAGGCAGGCCTGTCTCCGTGCATAATTTGGCAACCTGCGCCCAAGACATTCCAGAAAAGCCACCGCCATGGATGAATACCAATACCGGATTTTCTCTCATGCATGCTTCAGAAAGGTTCGAGGTATAGACATGAAAAATACATTGCCGTTGATCGATGTCCAAAATTTGAATGGATTCATGCTTTTCAAAGTATTCTGTTGGTCTTACACCACTTGGAATGTCATCGAAATCTTGAGATTCCACGTATGCTTTTAAAGAAGCCATGATCTATAGTCTCTTTCTAAGTTGTTGCTTTTATTTTGCTGTGTATTTTTATTTTATTTTTTTTTTTGTGGTTCGTGTGCTATTTTTTTTTTCTGACTTGTGTAGAAGATATGCTACTAAATATTGATTTTTAACTTGAACTTGCGCTCAACTTGTTACTTCGTCCTTTTGTTCCTTCTTTTGGGTATGTAGGTGTGACGAATTTACCGTTTTTACTGGTTCGCCGCTTTGTTCTTAGCTTGGCGTTCCAACTCAGCTTTTTCCATGAGCACATCGTATAAGAAGTCGAAAATATCAGTATTTTTAACAGCAATATATATATCTTCTTTTTGCAAATTCCTTCGATCCGTATTCTCAGAATTACAATAGGCTCGTAAAGTCAATTCTAAAATAAATAGTTCGCACGCTTTAGCGAATAGCACAGGCGCCTCAGCACGAATCATCCTAACATCCTCGTCCGACTTCATGATACGCTTAATGCGTGCAAGTGGCAAGTCGTTGTGGTTTTTGAAGTCACTATTTTCCTCACATAGTTTCTTGATATCCTCCCCTTGTTTCTCCCAGAATACCTTTAGCTGGGATCGCAAATTACCTTGTTGTGCATCGGACCCAGACATCGTGTATCTTTCTTACTTCCCAGGTTGAAGTGCTTTGCTTTTCCAACGTAGACTGTCGTGGATAAGGCCGGTGCATGGCTGCGAGAATGTCCATGCCACACTGTAGTAGTAGTTTATGATGATATAATATCATTGTGGAGGATGATGTTATTATAGTGTAGTAGTAATTGGACTCTTAAAATGTGATATAAAGGAAGAAAGAAGAATGAAGGAGAAGATAGATTGATGATGAAGGTAGGAGAGGATGTATAAAGAGAATAGGATAAATACAACAAGGAGGAAAGCCATCGTTGGCCAGGAGGAGGATGGATGACGTCGCTTGAAGCTGCACAAACAAACTTATACTTCTCGCAGCAGAGCCGTACTGTCGCTCTCTCCTTTCCTACGTAGGTAACAGAGAGGATAGAGTTGTTCATCATGATTGCATAATAAATAGTGTAAGTGTGTGTGTGTGTGTGAGAAGGACTCAGAATACTATAATCACATCATTGATTGCATAATAAATAATGTAAGTGTGTGTGTGTAGCCTACACTAAATATAAAATAACAATACACCACGCACAAAACAGACGACAATTAATCAACAATGGGAAAGAGGAGGAGGAAAAAGAAAAACAAAAGAATTGTAGTTAGTGTGGTGTGAATTTTGGCGCGTGATTTCCTGAGGCGATGTGATAGGGGGGAAATCATCATCAATAGTCGACCTTGAATTTTGAATGCCGCAATCCCAATCAACTAGGCCGTTCCCACGCATGGTCGTAGTAAAAGTATACGCAAACACAATAAATACTATTTGGGATGAAATCACAATAAATTATGGAGAAGGGACAATATAATACGAATTAGCAAGAGCACAGTATCAAAATGGGCGGGGGTTTAGTCCAGGGACATTAATGATAGTGGTGCCTGTACTTACTGTAGTACATGTAAGTCCATGCGCTCCCTTCCACTAACAGGAGAGATGATGGGAAAATGTGAAAAAAAGGCACAGGACAAGTCACTATGGGATCGAATACAATTGACCTTGTCTGCGAGGCATGCCCGACTCACGACCGCACTTTTCGAAAACTCTAAAACGCAGGCCAATAAACTGCGCATTACAATAATGGCGACAGAGTCGTGGAACAACATCACAGAAGGCGAGACAAATTTGTCTGGCAAATTCTCGATCAATAGCAATGGTCTGAAATGGCAGTCTAACGACTCGGAGGAGAAGCCAGTGGAGTTGCCATCTTCCGAGCTGGCAGGGGCACAAATCACATGGTTGAATGCACGTCCAAAGTGTCAACTGCGTGTTTTGACGGCGTCTGGTTCCATGAAACGCTTCTATGGTTTTAGAGGTAATGATCGTGACAAGATTAAAGAATTTTTTCCCAACGACAACTTGAGTTTTACTACAGAAGAACCTGCAATCAATGGTCAAAACTTTGGTACGCTTAGCTGCTCAGACAAGACTGTATCTTTTTCAAACGAGAACCAAGTTGCATTTGAGATGCCGGCGAAGGAAATATCGCAAGTAATCTACAAAGCACCAAATCAGATTGAAGTCCAGATAGAGGAAACCGGTGCAAGCCGTTCGAAAGACGACGCCCAACTGGTGCAGTTGAGCTTTTGGGTGCCAACAGAAAACTTGAACGACGACGAAGGTGAAGAAGAACAAGATGAAACGTCGACGTGGGGCAGTAGACTGCAGGCCAAAATGATGAAAGAAGCGGATATTCGAAGTGCTACAGGGGATTTGATCACGCAGTTTCCTGACAGTGTTGGGACCTTCAAATCGCCACGTGGACGGTACTCTATTGAAATGTACCAAAAATTCTTCCGTTTGTACGGCTCAACGTACAATGACAAGATTAAATACGACGAAATTAGTGCTTTATTTTTGTTAAACCACCCAGACTTCAAGGAACACAGTTTTGTTATTAGTTTGCGTGAAGACAAGAGTGTGATACAAGGCAATCAACGCTACCAACACCTGGTAATGTCAATGAAAGCATACAAGGAATTGACAGCAGATATATTTTTGAACGAAGAAGAGTGTGTCAAGCAGTACGGTAAAGACTCCCATGGCGAAGCTGCTTTGAAGCCAAGAATGACTGGAGATCTGCACACATTGGTGGCCACTATCTTTAAAGTCCTGACAAGGAAAAAAGTATATGTGTCCGGTAAATATAAAAACTTCAAAGGTGGGGATGGGATATATGCAACAATGAAAACTCACTCTGGATTGCTCTTTCCACTACAACGAAATTTATTGTTCATCCACAAACCTACGACTTTCATCCGATACGGAGACATACAAAATGTAGAGTTCGAAAGATATACGGGCAGTAGGGGCTCGTCGCATACGTTCGATTTACGTGTTCGTTGTCGCAGCGTTGGTGGCGAGCAGCCCCGTGAGTACTTTTTTACAAGTATTGGGCGCGATGAATATACAAACTTGCTGGCATTTTTGCTGGCCAAGAATGTAAATGTTGTTGGGGCACGCTACGCTGATCCTAAGACCAAGAGCGGCAGGAGAACAAATCGCGTGAACTACGCGGGACAAGACTTGTCCGACGAAGAGGGTGATGACGAGGAAGATGATGACGAGGAAGACGGTGATTTTAAAGTTTCTGAACATTCGGAATCTAGCGAGCCGGACTCAGATGATGAGGATTTCGACGATTCTGCATCAGACGAGGATGACGAAAACGATGATCGAAGGAACAAGAAAGGGAAGCGGAGACGTGCGAACGAAGGTGGGAGTGCGAAAAAGAAATCACGCAAGAGCAAAGTCCCAATTGGCAGAAATGGAAAAAAAAAGAAAAAGAAGAAAGATCCAAATGCTCCAAAACGTCCCTTGTCTGCCTACTTTATTTTCATGGGCAAAAAGCGGGCGGAGATAAAGGAAAAAAATCCAGGCTTGAGTACTGGAGAGATTGCTAAACTCCTAGGGTCCATGTGGAAATCGCTGAGCACTGAAGATAGAAAAGAATATGATGAAGAAGCAAAAAGGAAGAGGGAAGAATACGATGTTGTGTATGCGGAATATGCGAAGAATAAGCCTCCGTCCGAATATGAAACTGACGACTCTGATGCAGGTGCACAAGGTAAAGGAAAGGGGAAGAAGAAAAGTCCTTATCCGGATCCACCGAAACGTGCATTATCCGCTTATATGTTTTATGTTGCCGAGAATCGTAAAGCGGTCAAAGAGGCTAATCCGGGCATGGCTTTTGGTGCACTTAGTAAATTAATAGGCCAAAACTGGAAGAATTGTGACGAAGCCCTTAAAGCAAATTTTAATGAAAAAGCCGCTGCTGACAAAGAGCGTTATGCAGCCGAAAAAAAGAAATGGGAGGAAGAAAAACAAATAATAAAATCGCAAAGATTGTTGGAAGGTTTAACAGACAGCTCAGGTTCAGACTTGAGTGAAGATTCGTCGAGCTCGTCGGAGAGCAGTGACAGTGAGAAAGATTAATTGCGGCTGCTTGTATAGCAAACTTTTTATCTCTATCTCTGTTTTAAGCAAGTCATAGACAAAATACGGGTAGAACTCTGTAGACGAGTAGACCCACCGTGTGTGTAATGGAACCTTTAAATGTGATATATCGAAAAAAAATAAAAGAATTATAGTCCCCAGACTACTTTCGCGATTTTTTTGGCTTTGTACACTGAGAGAAGCGGCGAACATTACCGTGTACAAAAGAGATTTTATACATATATATATATATATAATTGCTATATAAATTGTAACTCTCTTTAAAGAACTTTAAATCACAACTCTCCAAAACACACCAAAACCGTGTGTGATTCTTCCACAAACTTACACAAAATCTTTAGGTAATTCAAAAAGAAACGGCCATGATATCATTTAGCTATGGAGCAGATAAATGTCCAAACATTAGAATTCATTTTTTGATTTACAGTAACACATTGCGAGCACATTTCGGCTTGTCTTTGCTAAATACAAATGCGAAAATACAGTTAAGCTCAAAATACGGTTAGATATTTGATGCTGCCGTCAGAGCTAGGTTTTAACTTTATTTTTTGTCTTTGCAGTAATCCCGTATCCATTCAGGTGTGACAGACTTCGGTCTTTCCAGTGGTAGTCCCAATGCTCGATCCCAGAACAATTGGGATAGACAGCCCATGGCACGGCTGACACCGAACAAAACCGTGTAGTAATCTTGTTGCGTGAAACCGTAATGCCACAATAGACATCCACTGTGCGAATCAACATTTGGCCAAGGATTTGCTGCTTTTCCATGCTCTCTTAGAACATCTGGTACGACCTCAAAGATAGTGCCAACAATCTTAAATAATTCATCGTCCGGCATGTGCTTTAATGCAAATTCACGTTGAGCAGTGTAACGAGGGTCTGTCTTACGCAATACTGCATGTCCATATCCAGGAATAACTTGGCCGCCGTTCAAAGTCTCCCACGCAAACTCCCTGATGGTATCGTGATTGACTTCTAATCCTTTCGATTCAAAATGTGCTTGTACATCGATGATCCATCTCAACACCTCTTGGTTCGCTAAACCATGCAAAGGTCCTGCCAAAGAATTTAAACCACCAGCCATGGACAAATAAGGATCTGCAAGTGTGCTTCCAACTAGATGCGCTGTGTGTGCACTCGCGTTGCCTGCCAAAAAGGAAAGTTTATTAATCAAGTTGGTCAAGTTAGTAAAGATATCGAATTGAATATATGTCAGGCAGATACAAAAAAATAGAACTTTCACGTACCTCCTTCATGATCGGTATGGATAGTCAAATACAAACGCATTAGCTCGTCAAATTCAGGATTATCGAAGCCAAGCATGCGACAGAAATTTGCACTATAGTCAAGGCTGCTGTCATACGCTGCAACGTTGCCATCGTGGTACGTCTGGCGGTAGATTATGGCCGCAATCTCCGGTAACTTTGCAATTAAGTCTAGAGAGTCTTCCAAAGTAGTCTCCCAATATTCAGATTTGTGCACTCCAGCATTGTATGCAGCTTGGAACTTGCTTTCCGTTTGGCAAGCCATGACCCCCATCGACAACTGCGTCATTGGGTGCATACCTTTTGGGAAAGATCTCATCAATGGCTCTACATGAGCAGGTAACTTTGCACGAGAATGCAATTCCTCGGTCAAGCCTTTCGTTTGTTCGGCCGTTGGAACTTCACCGGTCAGAAGAAGCCACAACAACGCTTCTGGCAAGGGCTCATCGTCTTGCGCCCCAGAGAATGTTGGTAGTGATTTTTGTAATTCTGGAATTGTGAAACCACGGAATCTGATTCCTTCGTCTGCGTCCAGCAGGGAGGTTTCCCATACCATGCATTTGACGCCTCTAGCGCCGCCCAAAGTTTGAGCTACAGTTACCTCACCGAGGGATACGTCGCCATAGTTCTTCTTCAGGTCGTTCCACTCTGCCCGCTTTTGTTCAATTTGTCCCCCAAGGGTATCTTTCAACGTAGAGGCAAAACGTACATTGCGAGAATTTACACGCAAACTCGTCTATAGTTTACGGCGAAGAAGGAGATCGGCATTGTTAGTAAGTCGAACGGAGTTCTGAGTATGCGAAGTTGCGAAACCACTCTGAGTGGCGTGGGTGTCTCGTCCAAGGTCACAGCTGGACTGAGAAAGGGAAGGCGTGGGATACACTTACAGATGCGATTTTCGATAACATAGTAAATAATTTAGACAGCTATTTCGTATATGTGTGTGTATATCAGTGTGTATCAGTGTGTATGCTTTCTTTGGATCGTGGACCGGTGGAGGGGAGCGGCAGATCATGTAGCGCCGACAACGCGTCGTCGTTGGGCATAAATAATAATAAATTAATAATAATGATAATAATAAATAATGTAATGTTGTCTTATTTATTTATTGTTGATGCCAATGACGCTCTAACCACGTCCTTTATATTTATTGGTGTGACACATCTCCTACTACCACTGAATGATTTTGTGGGCGAGAGCATTAGAAACACACACACACACACACACTATCGAATAATAAAAGCACTTTACGATTCCATGCAGCAGCAGTACAGCAGCAGTACAGCATGGGGAATAAAGATAGTTACAGCATATCTACTTCGGGCGAGAATTAGATACACACAAACACCTATCGAATAATTAAAGCACTCTATACGATTCCATGCAGCAGCAGCAGTACAGCAGCATGGGGAATAAAGATAGTTACAGCATATCATTAGTTCGGCGAGGCCTACATGCATGCATAAAGTTTATGTCCTCATATTATCCGGGCCTCAACCGTGGGCTCTGCTCTATAGACTATATAATATGCTGCACCCCTGGTGGCGTATAGTCATATGTGCTCAGGTACCCTGAGTAGCTCTGCTCTATAGCTTAAAAAAAAAGCCTATCAGTGTGTAGAGCGTAGATAGTGTTTTGCAGGTTTTAATATGGATTATTTTATAACACACTACAGGAAGTACTTGCTACAGTGATAAAAAGAATTTTTTTTTTTCGAGAGCTGAGGAGTTGTTGTAGTGCTATCTTCATTGCCTTGTTGGTTGTTAATGATACTACTAACGACAAATAGTATGTACTTCTGGTAGGCAACGAGTAGGTTTGAACAGCAGAAGAGAAGTGGAATAAATTTCGAATCTCGAGTTGTCTACATCGGGAATAGGCAAGATGAATTTCAGACACTACAACAAACGGTACCAAAAAACAACGATAAAAAACGTACAACAGTACTTGCTTGACCACGACAAACCTCCGTCGTGGAAACCTCTCTCTCCTTCACGTGCGCCTGGACTTCTTCACCAGGCCAACGTTTGCTTTCCAGGATACGATCGCTACAAGTGTTGGGACCAGTGCCAAGGAAAAAACCAACATTGATGCTACAATTGCACTTACATAGTTTATAGCTTGCTCTGACTTTTCTTTCGTAGCCAACCAACAATTTCGTTTCTTCCTTCGCAATCTAGCTGTACCAGCCCTCGCCCTCGCTCTGGCGGATTGCAACAAGGATCGAGCAGTTACTCGCCAAAAGAGTGAAGTCACGGGTGGAACATGTGCTTTGTCAAGCGATTCGACCTCCGATGCACTAGATATTATAGAATCTCTGTTTGCACTTGTCATGGGGCTCAAGTCTAATGCGTTGAACCCAGAGACGGTGCTTCGCGTTTCAAATGTCCATCCACCATGAATGAGCATAAATCCCTTGAACATTGTAACTTTATGAGCAAACCTTTCCCATGGAATGTCATAGTTAGAGTGATTTTTTACTACCTTCCAACAGCGTTTCCCGCAATCATAAATATTTACAGGGACAGATCGTGCAATCTTCATTCCCAATGATTGCCCAAAATGACTATCATTTTCATGAGAGCAGCGTATAAATCCCCCAAAGAAAATCATATTCTGTCCTATTGAAATAGAAGTGTGACCCCTGCCGAGTGCTTCTGGCGGCGCTTTGCTAGCTTGATGGAGCGTTTGACAAGTTTCATCGGCTGCCATTTTCGCATCACTGTCATAAACCTTGATAGGTGGCTGAACTTCCATTGCAGGGTCCATGATACACGTCCAAATGCCTTCCTTGATGTTGTATGCATGTAAGTCGCAAAGGTCATTGCCTTCATTGAAAAAGTCTGCACCATTTGCACCTCCAAACAAAAAGATTTCATCATTCCATATGTTCATTGAACAGCCATAACGTGGAAGAGGCTGCCTGCCTTTTGATACTTGAAATAAAGGTTCCCATTCGTAGTTTTCTGTATCCAAGCAAGCAAGTTCCCCAATAGGGGCGCCACCACGAATACCACCGAATACGTACATTTTCCTTGTACTCCAGCTGTAGGCGCACCCGTGATTTCCTCTGTGATTTCTCCACTCACATTTTTCCCTGGGTCCCCAAAATTCGCTTGAAGTATAATCTTTCTGCTTCTTCCATACTAATATATCACAATTTGACGGCCAATCTAATGGTTTTGGCTCTAAAGAAGGGAATGTATTGGGATAATCTTCGAAGTCCCCGTTACCTTTCTTGTCTGAGCTACACTTCCACTCTATGGTGTATACATCTCCAAGTGGTGAATGGAAATAAGCTTCCCGAAAACCCCCGAACAAAAGCGCCTTGCCCCCACACCTATTCTCCCCTAAATTTACCATGGTATGTCCATACCGAGGGCAGGGAATATCACCCGTTTCGACAGGCACTTTAGTTTTAATATCCAGTTGCTTTCCTTGCTTCGGTGAACTCGGAACTCGGGAAGAACATGTTTTAACGGCGAAGGCAAAAACCTTCGCGCGACGTGCAATACCCCAACCATCAGTTCTCCATGAAGTTCCACCAAAACCACCATATACAATACCAGTCTCAGTGCCCAGATTTACAACAGAGTGGGCGCACCGTGGTATCCGATCAGCAGTATTCTCAGGGTTAACTCGGAGCACAACAGCGGGTTTCCTGGTCCAACTCGCAAACGATAAGTTTTGCATCTGCAGGGTAACGCGAGCCAAATCCTTCCACTTCCGTGGAAAGTATTCCGAATACAAAGGACTTCTTTCATACTCTATTCTAATGTTTTCCACACGTTCAATAGCTTGACTAAACACATCTGCACACACCATAGAACGAATAGCGGAACTGAGGGCACCATCAACTTTTTCTGCTCTGTCCAACACTTGCCGGAGCTCTTTTGAAATTGAAGTAAAGTATGTCAAAGTTTCTAATCCAACATATTGAGCTATAGAAGTTAGAAAGTCCGTCTTTGATAGCAGCTCTTGCAGGTTCATGATGGCAAATCAGGCTCTTCCTTTTCGTCGAAGATTACCGTAATAATTTTCGAGGGGAAGGGTTCATGTTTACGAGCATCGCTAATGTGAAGGCTCAGATCTTCTTCTTCTTTTTTCTCTTCTTCTTTTCTCTTCTTTCTTCTTCCTTGTACTCATAATTCTTTTTTTGCACGGAAGATAGATATCTAGTATAATTTGTTGTAGTGTTGTTGGGGCAGGATAGAAGGTTCGACGACGAACTGAATGACGACTTTAACTTAGACTACAAAATTATGTGTGTTGTTGCCTATTTATTGTTTAAAAAAATATTGATGAAATAAAAAAATAGAGAAAAAATATTAATAAATTTTTATTGTTGTTCGTTGTTAAAAAATAACGAAGAAAAATATCTACTATAATATGAGATTATTAATTAAGGTTCATTGCCTTCTTCGCATTCATCCAAGGCAACTCCATCTGCAAACTACGAGTCTCCTCGCCGTTGTTCTTTCTATGTTGGCGAACGCCTTCTAGGAACATTGTGTTCATAAATTCCTTTTTTGGGTTCGCTTCTGTAAGCATATTAGGCATCTTCCTTTTTCCCTTACTCGAAAACAGGTTCCGAGGTGACGAATCGGCATCATCTTGCTCAGGCTTCTCCTCTGGTTTCTTCTCGGTAGGCCTTTCCATCTGCACCGAAGGTACGGCAGCTTGATCGACGGCATTTGAATCTGGTTTAATATGAGGCATTTCCTTTACATGTATCGCAAAGCCTCTGTTCCATTGTCCAACATCAGCACCATGACCAGATTCATCAGGGTAAATATTGGAACTGTAATGGCAACAGCCACCTTCATATCCACCCCAAATGCTTACGTATTTCCTACCGTCTATTTTTGCCGGCCAAGTCTCATTAGAGCCGCCCAATATTTTAATGGCGCTTAAATCAGAATACTCTGGCTGAAGCCAACCCGTATTTGCTAACGCTGCTTTCTCCCCTGGCATTGATGTTCCGACACCCCCCCCATTTGCCGACCACAAATGTTTATCATCGGAGGTCAACATGTCGCACAAATTACTGTTTTGCTCCTCTCTTCAAATTTTGCTCGTGGCGTACAGCGGTTTTATTTCGCTCCTCCAATTTCTTCTGTTTGCGCTTCAGAAGCTGCTCAGCGTGTATCGTTGCATTTCGCTCTTTTGCTTTTGCAATTTCTTCGACGTGATTTTTCTCTTTTTGCTTAATGCCTTCTTCAGCTTTTTGTGCCGCATTTATCGCATTATCAAAATCTGCACTGTACTGCCGCTTCTTGCTTTCTTCCTCCATATTCTCTATACGCTTCTGCTCCTCTTCAGGCAAACTGGTGGCTTTTGCGTACCTATCCCTACTAATAGCATCTGGTACATCGTCATAACTCGAAGTTTTGTTCGCAACTTTCTTGGAAGTGCCTACTGACCTCTTTCCTTTCTTTGCTAATGTCGCCGCCCAAAGAGAAAGTTTTCCCTTCTTCTGGGTGGGCGCAGACGCAGCGAGTGCGACAACCAGCAGAATTGTCGTAAAAAGCAAATGGCGTTTCATTTGGCAATGTTCCCTCAACAATTTCGACGTCTCCCCTGAATGTTGATTTCGCTCGATGTGCGTCGGTTGGCCTCTAACAGTTGGAGTGTGGTCACGCCGATGCTGTAGGCACGCATGTGGACATACATTACAAATTGCCTGGGTCGCCCCTTCTTTTTTTTTCATACTATTTTTTCGCCTCGTTCTTCTTCCACTTTTGTAAGTTCTCAAACGACGACAATGACCACAGCAAACTCCATACTTAAAACGTAGTACGTGAGTCTATCAATAATAATAACCTTCTTGTTTTTATTAAGGGTATTACACAGCATGCCTTCGATTCTTGGCTTCAATGGTTGACACCTGCTATCCCAAAACGCCTCAGCCTTACTCTACTTTATTGCTCTGTTCTTCTAGTGCTGTTTCTTCGTGTTCACTTGTGCACTTCAGTGGTATTTCTTTCAATCATTAATTAAATTAACAATTCAATTTCTTCTACAACTCGATTAATCCAATAATTACTCAGAGTACTTATTATTACTATTATTATTATTATTATTATCTACTATCATACATCACTACTTATTATTATTATTAGTCACCGTGTCAGTATCGATGCCAATATGAAGAATGACAGAATGCAATATCCTCGATACTGAGCAGGGGGCGTGCGGTTGAGGTCCAAGTTGCGTAGACAGGAAACGGTTGGAAATATCTGTCCAAGTCTTGACGTGGTCATATAGCAAGATATGAGTGCTAATTCGAAACTTCCAAAAGAATGGTCCGTGCACGTATCTCGATCGACGGGGAAAAGATACATTTGGAACTCCGCGACCAACGAAAGATTGTATAACGTCGACGGCCTTGACGTGTGCTGGGGCTTCTTATGGAATGGAGAAAGAAAGCTTTATAAGAATGTTTTGACGAAAGTTGAGACTTGGACTCGGCCTAGTGTGCACAATGAGTTAAACAATACATCGAAGACAGCTAAGAACTCGCATCCACCTGCAGAAAGGAAGGTAAACAACAAAAGAAATTTTGAAAAGATGTCGTCAGGCACCGACCGTGCTTCCCGGCAGAATGCCATGATTGCCAAGGCCAGTGCCGGTCCTAATAAAGCTGCGAAAGCCTTGCCTATTGCATCAGAGCCGACAGGAAGGCGCAGTAACGCTGGTCAGAGCTCCTCGATATCGAGCCGAAACGAAAATGTAGCGCAAGAAAACCCTAGTCCACCTGTTTTTGTTGCGTCTTTTCCTCCGTCTAAACCTCAAGCAGCGCAATATATGCTAACATGGTATTATGATTGTCACGAGCATTTATTAAAAGAACTCTTCAGGACTAATGTTGCTAGATGCATCGTAGAGATTGGGTCTTTTTATGGAGGAATGACGAAGCAGTTTCGTAAATTTGCGCCACAAGCACAAATTTTTGCAATTGACAAATATGATATTCAATACGTGGCTACTCATCAATCCGATCAGTATTTGGAAAAAGAGTTGCAAGTAAGTATTAAAATTCTTCTCATTATTATTCTTGCCACTAACGCAGTATTAATATTTTGCAGGCAATGGTGAACTATCCTATGCTGAAAACTTTCTATTTTAATCTGTGGAATGAACAGGAGCGAATAAATCCAAAGACTGGCGTTGTCGAAGGCGTGACTCCTATTCAAGGTGATAGCATTGAGGCCATAAAATTTTTGAAATCTTGCGGTGTCGTGCCCGACGTCGTATTCGTAGACGGGGATCACACGTATGAAAAAGTCCTCCAAGATTTAGAGCAAATAATTGAGCTATGGGGGACTCCAATAATATGCCAAAAAGAGGAGGAAACAGCTGAAGACAGTGCCGAAAACGACGACGACCGTAACGGCGTTGAAGAGGGATCGTCCAATAACAATAATCAAAATGAAAACCAAGAAGATAAAGAGGATGAGTCGATTGAACGAGAAACTATCTATACCATAGCAGGCTGTGGATATGAACATGACGGTGTCAAGCGTGCTGTTTTAGAGATTTCCATGAAGTATAACATGCCTGTGTATCTTGACACAGATAGTGCCTGGACCTACACGCCTATAAATCGTAGAAAGGTCCACCTAGTTGAGTGGATTAAGAACGTTCAAAACTATGACGCCAAGAGACAGTTTTACACGATTTTTAAGCTTTGCGATCAAGAGGGAGACAAAGTTAGTACGCTTCAATGGCGACTAGGTAAAGGCAATGATTGTTACACCGCCCGAAAGTACGTGAACCACTTTGACCTTAAGACGCGAAAATCTTGGCTGATGGTAGCTGTAGACAAAGGTAACATTAATATAGCAAACACTTTGATACAAGCATACGGAGCCGATGTAAATCAAGCAAATGAAGAGCGGCTTACACCATTGCATATTGCGGCATATAATGGCTATCGTAATATTGCGCTATTGCTGCTAAAACATGGTGCAAACAGATCGATGGAAAACAAATGGGGTGAAAAGCCTGCAGAAACAGCTCGAGCCAAGGGCGAAGAAAATTTAGCAAACTTGATCCATGGCTATACGGAAAAAACTTGGGAAATTCATAAAATGACATTTAGACTCGCGCCTGTGAAAATAGAAAAAGTTGACAGCAGTGACAAAGATGTAACAGCCAAAGGTGGGGATGACGGAGAGGGAGGAGAAGCGCAACTTTTGATGGAAAAGACGGCGCAGAAAAAACATAGGAAACGCATGCGTGTTGTTCGCCGTAAAAAAAAGGCCCAATCAAAATCTTTAACATAGCATTTTAAATAAAAAATAATAATAGGTCTAATAAATAATAAGTTCTAAAATCATCTTTCCTCCATTATCAGGAGACAAATAACTAAAAATTGTACTTGTCGAGGCTGTTTCCTACTCATGGCGATGTCGCAGCTTCTATATATTAATATACACTTTAGTAGTAAGTATTGGTAGTGCAAGACTAGCAACAACCCCACCACAGTATAGGCAAGTCCGTTCTTCTTCTTCTTCCTCATTTTTCATTCTCTTCACTCCTCTTCTTTAATGACGACTTCAATATTATGGATTTATCATGTCATCATTCAAGAACCACCAAAGTTTATAATGAATTAAAATAGTAGTAGTGCTACTACTTGACATTTTTTTATATTTATGTAAAATAATAATAATAAATCGTATCACCACATACACCACTGCCCCACACTCCTCTCTTTTATATATTACTCTATTATTATAAATTATCAATCATCATAATAAATAATAATAATACTGTATACAATTTGGTCGCCGCAAACCAGGACATCCGTTCACTCCCAACCATCCCAAATCCACTCTCCCCCGCCTGAGACAAGTCAGCATCCTTATGGATCATGGCGTTCTTTTTTTTGCCGACGATTCACAACTCGCTGTTCAACCAGTCGTTGCGCGATGGAAACTCAACATCATCTCAGAAATCATCTACTGTACTTGATGCAGCCTGCACGTCTCTGGTGAAATTCGTGTTAATGTTTCAGCTCAACAGCTTTTCTTTTTATGTAGTTTGCAGTGCTTACTGGGGAATCGATACCACGCTGGGCACGCACCTTGTTTGTTTATGGGCATGTGGTGTATTTTTGTCGCATTATATGAAGGATTTGTTGATGATACCACGACTTGGCAAGCCAAAACTAAGTCAAGAATATTGTAAAAGACTTTGGAAAAACAACAACGTTAACTTCGATTCATCATGGGACATACCATACGAGCCAATAGTGTCGTTTACGTCAACCATTACCATGGTTGGCCTTGTGTGCATTTTTTCATCGCCCGACAACATTGTGCTGGTTTCTTCAATACTTGTTGTTTCAATATGTTTTCCCGCGTATTCGTTTTATCGACTTAATATTAACTCAGTGGCAAGCATAGTCAGCAGTATTTTGATTGGTGTCACTTTGCCAGTTTCCTGGCTCTATTGCGTCATGGGGACAGACGAGTACAATGGTTCCAATGACCTATCAATGTTTCCTCTTTCGGCGGCAGGAAGTTCCTTACTTTATGGTATTGTAGGAGTCCCGGTGATCGCGGTTGTGCTATTGCTTGCGTATCCGATACCATTTAAATACGATTTTTCGTTGCCATACGTATCCAAATCATTATTTACGGCATCTGGCTTTGTAATTGGTGCAATGATTTACATGTACCTTGTATATGATAAACATAAATCACATGCGCGGGATTGCAACCCTGTAACGTCGGGCATTATGCATCTAGTATTTAGTTGTCTTCATAATGTAAACGAATGCTTTGAGGTAGCTGGACTTTATAACAAAAAGGCAACAACCCAGATGGCAAACAACCCAACTTCGACAGACTGCTTTTATGCTGGATCATTCAATATATTCTTAGCATTGATGTTATTTTCAGTTATTCAAGTGCTGTATAACAGTCTATTTGCTCAGAAGCTAAAGTATTCACAAATATCGTTTCCGTGTTTTCGTCCAAGACTTACGGCAAATGCATCGTCGATACTTGAAAATTCTGTGCACAAATTGAACCCACCCCTCGAAAGCGCAAGGGAGCAACTATATGAATGCAAACGGTTGCGACGGCAATATGAAGATGCTTGTGCTTTGATGAAAAAGAAACAGCGCCTATCTTCAATCGGCGCTGCAAAAAATCACGGTAAATATGGTAAAAGTAAGGGTTTGGAGAAGAAGGCTTTGTCATCCTACGAATTCATAATTTACGAATACGCTGTTCCCAGAAATATTTGTGAGGGTTTACTCCAAGGATTTATCGCTAGTTTTGTTGTACCATACATTATCGTAATGGTTAATAGTCCATAAACAAAATGTTAGGTGTGATAAGAATGATTCTTTAAAGCGCCTAAACTCTAGCCAAAAAACTCAAACGAAGTACTTCCTGATATCTGGTCGCTTAGTAACCTTAACATCATTTTAAATTATAGTGTTTTATTAAATCATTATCAAAATAACACGGTTGATGGTGCAAGATCTCTTGCATCGTCGCCGGTGAAGGATTTTTATCGTAGATAAAAAGACTTGTGTGGTACCTTTTAGGTTCGTTTGATAGATCAGCTGTGAGTCTTAGTAACCTTTAAATTATTTTAAATTACGTTTAAACAATCATTATATTTTAAAATGTCTTTTGATTCAAATAATACTCACACAACTCGAAAAAATTTCTAATTTTGTATTTTTCTGTACTCTAAAATTTTCTGTCAAGAAGTGTGTAATGTACGCAATATAAGCGTACAGGACGAATGCATAGTTGTCTTCTGAATATAACAAAATATATAATTTGTGAGCGGCATCAAATAGCTTTTGTGCATAAAAAAATCTCAAACACGGATTATCAGAGGCAAAAGACGCCTTTCTGCATGATGTTCATGGGCATTAAAAATCGCGACCATTTTCTATCAATTTAATTCTAAATCTGTTTAATCTAAGGAAGCGTTTTCAAGTCATTTGCGAGTCATGCGAATATTTAGCGACTTTATTTCTAGTATTTTCTATACTTTTGCCTTTGTTTTCCTCCTCAATACTCTTTTGTTCTTTTTTAATGTATGTAATTCTATTGCCGATGTTTGCTTAGATCTGCATAACTGTGATTCTTTTTTGAAATAATTCTGGATATAATCGGTAAGGTTGTGCACCCGTATGGGTGTAGCGAAACCCATGACGTAATCTTTCAGCTGAAATTAAACGCCACAAAACGCCAACAAAGCATTGATCAATAAATTGTTCAGTATTTCATAACCTTGAAATAATATTCTAAGGCTCTGCGATGTCGATCGTTGATATTTCAGGGTACCCAAGTTCAAAGGGGCTTTTTCAATTTTCGCTGGGTATCTCTTGGTGCACCAGGGGCGGCAGAGGCCATAGCAACAGCTGACATTTGTTGCAACCAGATGCGAGTTTTGTAAATTGCAAACAGATCCCTGACCAACTCCCGAAAATCGATCCTTCTTTCAGCCTCGAAGTAGAAGGTTAGTTTGTGCCTATCAAACTGATACTCAGCACTAACGACTTGCATAGGTAGCTTTCTTTGCTCTGCTTTCGAACGACAGAGTTCTAGGGCTGCTTCCTCCTCGAGCTGCTTGCGGGGTAACTTTTCCTTCTCTTCTTCTGTTGCTAGACGCAGCATACGTTTATGGTATTTGCTGCTTATGCTCGTGGAGCTGACTGGTGCAAGATTGGGATCAAAACCTGTAACAAATGCATATGATGTTGGAGATGCCTTATCTCTCCAGAACATTTTAAATGAAAAGAATAGAAGTTTCCAATACCCAAATTGTCATCCCAAGACAGCAATGTGTGACGATCATAACAAACAAGGACAAGTTAAATGCGAAGATACCTTGTATTTTTCCCGTTGTATCTCTGATTGCCGGGACCGATTCCTCCATTGTGTTTCTCGTTACGAAATTATTCAAGAAAAACTTCCGCATTTAGGTCGCACAGCAAAGTACCTTCGGCGGGAACTGCTTATGAATCCGTTGTACGAAAAGTTCCGAAAAAATAGATTGAATTATATATCCAAGTCCAATAAAGGAACAGGATCAAATGTTAGAAAGAAGACAAACACGACTAAGACGACTAAGAAGGCGAAGAAACTGCCAGATCTAAAGAAGTTAATACAAAAGAAATTATCAAACGTTATGCTACCCATGCAAATGATGAAAAAACAGCTGAAGCAACCTGGAACATCGCAGAAACAAGCTGAATTGGTGGTGAATAATGTACCAACTTTAAAAAAAGAAAAGGAGCAAGCTGAGAAAAAAGCCCTCGCTCAACGTGCCAAATCTATTGCTACAAGAATATAACAAGGCAACACAGAAGAAGTCACAGTGTCTTAAAGTAAATCTTCCCTTAAATGATCCATCTCTTAAACCAGAACACAGCATAAGATTACCCTTACTGTATTTCCAACTACACCGTAATAGTGTTATGTTTAATGCCTAATTACTTTTTGACTAGGTGAAAAATCTCTACTTACTCCTATTGTCCACCAGGCCAGAACAACAACAACAAAAGGTCAAAAAGAAGAAGAAGAAGAAAAAAAAAAAATAAAAAAAAAACCACCATCCAACAAAAGCCAGAAGGGGGGGAGGGGATACCCAGGGTGCGCGTGCCTTCCACCCTACAGGATGCCGCACCCGTGCGACGCGTCGATCTGTTGTACCCAGTCTGTCTTGTCGTAGTTTCAACCCGTTCAACCATGCAATTCCTGTCTTGGCAACGGCGGGTTGGTATTTTGTTCGTGTGTCTGCTCGTTTCCCACGAAGGCATAACACTCGGTGCCAGGATTAACGAGGGCGTCGGTATGCAGCTAGAAAATGCGGTGACTGAAGCTGTCGACTTAGAAGATTTAGCTCGCCAACTAGAAACCTCCAGTTTGAAATCACTTTCGAATGCGCAAAAAGCAGAAATCAAATCTAGAATCAATGCTCTCCTGGAAAAGTCGAACGTAGCTCCAGTTGACTTAGTCGAAGCCATGGACGATAGCCACGAAGCTGAAGTGAAAGGAGCAAAGCTTCATAGGATCTTAGGCTCGGCCTTGTATGGTTTTTTTGATGGTTTGTTTCATGGGGCTTTATCTGAAGGCTTAGAATTCATCAACAACGATGGCCTCGGCAAGGTTGGAAAAGGGATCAAGGATTTGCCCAACAAGCTCAACTTGAAAAGAGCTTTTATGGCACCCAAGTGTGGAAAAGGCATACATGGCATCCACAAGTCCTTAAAGCGAGTCGGGCGCCACACTGGTTATTTTGTTGGAAACTTAACAAAAATTATTAAAACACATTCATGGAAGTTGTTGCACAGTGCTGGGAAAGACTTATCACATGCTTTACGGAAATTCCTTCGTCAATCTGTGAAGTTTATTTTTGACTGTCCTGGAACCAAAGTCCTAGCAGTCATAGCTGGTTTGATATCAATTGGCGTCGCCCTTGTGGCTCTAGTAAATGCAGGTACTGGGGGTCTGATGGTAATTTGGCAAGTCCTGAACCTAATATTTGCCGGGTCTTATATACGAAAACGTCTAAAGCGTATGAAAAAAATTAAGAAACGAATCGAGGCAGGGAAATGCCAAGGATCGAAATGCAAGCTTCACATGGTGGAAACAAGATTTTCGATTGTTGGAGCTGTGACAGAAGTTTTGTTGCTGTCTTGTAAAGGCCTTATTGTGCGTGCTGGAAAACTTGTTGCCAAAGTTGCAAGATCTTTGAAAATGAAGTATGCGCCTTCAATAACTAAAGATTTTGCCGTTTTGTTCAAGTTTTTAAACAAGGCAAAGAAAGGAAAGCCGGTTGATGTAGTGTCTCTGAATACTAATTTGCGCTCTACACCATGGCTGTTCAATGGAGATATTCGCACTGCTCGAAAAGTCATGGAAACTGCAGGGAAAGTGTCGCCACAATCTACCATAGGTAAAATAGGCAACACGTACGCCCCTGTTGCACAAAAGGTGGAAAATGTCGTCGATGCAATGCAAAAGGGGCACGCAAGGCACCAAAAAGCAATGAATGCTATTAAAAATGGGCACGAACGGCATCAAAAGGCCATGAATGCACTCAAAGCAAAGTTTGGAATGGCGAAAAAATCTGAGGCTGTGATAGACAACGCAGCGGATGTCGGAAAATTAGGGAAATTGGCGGAAACTACCAGCGCAGTTGCACAGAGCCGGAAGAATATACTAGGTGGTGTGTCTAAAGTTTCTGGCCAAACAGAAAAAGTCTTAGGAAATGTAGGCAACGCAGCAACCAAAGTAAGAAATCATGTTGAAAAAGGGGGCCGTTTAGGAAAAGCTATTGGAAAGCAGGTAAGCAAAGTAGAGAAGGCCGCCGACGACTACAAAAATTTGGCCAAAACTATTGGTACCTACAGTAAAATGGGCGAAGACGCTTATACCAAAGTTGAAAAAATCGCCAAAACAGCGAAAAAAGTAGACAAAGCACTAGTTAGCACCGGGAAAGTCGCCAAGAAAACAGCAAAAACTGTGACACCATTCGTCATTGGGTCGCATTTAGCTGCTGCTGGCATGCCTGATACTCACGGTAATGATTTTGAAAATGAAGATGAGGAGGATGAAGACGAGGAAGAAAAGTAATCTTATGTTGGGGGCGAAGGAAAAGTTGGTCACGCAGATAAGATTAGGTGCATTAGTTTGACTCCAAAAACAACAAGACTACGTCGTCGTATTCCATGTTCTTATTATTGAGATTTAAACTAGTAGTATTTACAATAATAATTTTTTTATATTTAAAAAATCGATCGGCGTCACATCACTGCTACACATCCTTTCTGAATGGTGCTTTATCTCTCCGATAATTTTGAAAGTGCAGTTGTATTAAGTTGGTCAATGAGGTATTTTATCACAAATACATTCATCAGAAGTATCACTGAAGCCCAAAGCCACTAGCGTTTTCGATAGCAATGAGCAATTTACTTCGTAGTTTTGATTCGCTTTCATACTCTGGAAGCAACAGGGTATTAAAGCATGTCGCGCTGGTCGGCAATGATTCTGTGTCTGGGCCATTTCGTTGGACTTTAAATTTCGGTTCTAACTGCTTTAGACCCCCAACTGGCGCGCGATTTGCTCCTGTACAAAAGTGCAAAAACTTTTTCTTTTGCTCAAAATCAAACTCTGTAATAATGCTCCAAAAGGTAACAACATAGACATGATCCTTATCAAACCCTCCTTCATACTCAGCGTTTCGCTTTAACTCGTCAAAATCTAATTCTTTCTCTCCTTCAACTAATCCCTCTAATTCCCCCGATGTAAACAAATGCAACGCTTTTCCATCCACAACTTTTAAAAACCCATCAGCGAAGTGACTAAATGCGCTATCTACGGATTCCATCAATATAAAATGTAAATATTTCGATATGTAGGCATCCTTGTTTTTACTTGTCACAGGCTTGTTAGCACCATCTTTAACAAGACAATGCTTCAATTCAACACCCAAACTATTTTTATAGGATACCTCAAAATCTAAACAAAATACTTCCTCAACATCATCGCCGTCATACTGCTGCAATTGCTTTAGCCCACTATACAGAAACTTATCAACAGACTTCAAATCCCATAATGTAAATGATTCGATACCCAAGAGTTTTTTGTACAGTACTTGCGGAAAATGTAGGTCCAAAATCACATTATTATAGACGGCCAGACCAGCCAGTAAACCAACCAAATAGTAAACGCCTTTTTCATCTGATGGCTTAGATTCAAGACCAGCATCTAGTTGTGTAAACCAAAAGCAGTTTTCTTCGCCAATAACTTTCCAGTAACCGAAGTTTGGGTCGAACAGCTTTTCCACAAGCAAAGAAAAATACTCGCGTTTTACACCCCCAGCATCTACGCCTTCTTCTTGGTGAAAAAATATTTTTAGTGGCTTTCGCAAATCCTCATCCCTCAACTTACCAGCTATGGAGATACTATCTTCTAGGATATGACTGCGTCGAATCTGAATACACAAAAACTTTGTTTCTGGTTGTCTGTACCGCATCGATCGAACAACTGCATTTCGCATTGCATCTTGCATTCGTAAATTTGACTCTATGTACAATATCCTGCGTTTTACGCTGGGATCAAGCAAAAACGGGTACTGGCAAAACGTAAAAGTCGAACCATGGCCTTGTTCATCCGTTACCCAGGACCAGTAGTCTTTTGCAAAGTAATCAAGCGACAAATTGGCTGTAAAATCGGTGTAAAATAGACTGTCATCTATAATGCCAGCTTCGGAATCTGCAAGACCTTTTGCATTATGCAGATGCGATAAAAAGTTAACTACGCCTAATGCAACACCGTTATTAAGGACGGCATTGCGACCTTGTAATTTCATTTCATTGCAAAATAACCAAACCATATGCTTAATTACTTGGTTCTCAACAACTTTCCTAGGAACGCACTTTATGAATACTTCCGCTAGAATCCAGAGAGCTCCATCCTTCATTTTAGTAAACAGTTGGCAAACTTTCAGGTACTGATTTGCCCATTTACTACCGACTTTACGATCCAAATAGAGTGGATTCAACAGCAAAATTATGAGGCAACGAAGTTCTGGCAATGATCTACTGTCTTTTATTACACCTTCAATGCGCAATAAACCATTATGAGTTGCATCGTAAATACTATTTTGAACGTCAACATTATCAGCGTAAATAGCATAAAGCTCTTGAATTGCATCAAAATTTAAAAATCCTTGAAGTGTGTCTTTCTTGGGAGACAGCCGTGTGAAGCAAATATTTAAAGCTGCAGGATTTGAAAATAGCTCAAGCATTTGCTGTACAGCTGGTTCGTAATTCTTTGATTCAACACAATTTTGTCTCACAAGGCGAAGATATTTCAGGTCCAATGCCCTAACTAACGTGCGCTTCGGCAGCATCGATGAAGACCTGCGCGCGATCTTCTTTGACATTGAACCCTGTTGAGTTTCGTAGGCTGTTGAAAACACATGCATTAAGCTAGTAGCACTACTTGATGATGATGAGTGGCATATTATATATTTCGTATTTCCGCCTGCTGCAATTGCTGCAACGTTACTTGTATTTTTTACACTCAACTCGTCAGATCCTCCAGTCCAGTACACGATTCCAGATTCTGTTGCTACCATGGTCTCCCGGTCATTACATGCAACGTGAGTAAATTTTACATCACTTGTGGTATTTCTTAAGCTCTGAACGCCGAAATTGGAAAGTTCTGTTCCGCTTCTAAGTTCTCGAACAGGATTTAGATGCAACATTGTTGGGCTTTTGAAACATTGTTTCAATCTGTTTGCCTTGGTAAACGACAACTGAGAGTAAACATTGCTGCCACATCCGTATAGCTTACCAAGTTGAGTGATGAAACAAGTATGAAACGCACCAGCGCAAACGGCCTCAACCTTATCAGGTCGTTTTTGCATTTCTTCTTTGAATTGTCTCAATAAAGTTGGACTGGATTTGCACTGAAATTCTGACAGAGGATAATGTTTCCCCAAACCTAACTGTCCATGAGAGTTGCTTCCCCATGCAAAACAACCATTTTCTAAGGTGTTTGCAATTACATGTTTTCTCCCGGCATCAATATCTACAACTGCATACATCGTTAAGCCTAAAATATGCTCCATTTCGAAACGATTCGATTTTGTCTCCGTGCCCAATCCCAAAGCCCCGCCATTAAATTTTCCGGCGGACCAGACTTGTCCTAAATTTGTCAACAATACAGTGAAGAAAGCTCCACATCTGATTTGTACAGGTTGTCCTGCATGCGCTTGAATCACAACCTTGTAAGGCCCATGAATTAAACATGAATTATCTTCATCGACAATGTCATCTTCTGGCATGAAATTAATATCCAATTCTCTACTGTTTTTTTTTTGGCTCTTCTTCATTTGCCTCTCAGCTTTTGTAGCCCCATGAGCAAGTTGCCCAAACTCATTCGAACCAAAGGTCAAAACAACATTCGTAGTAGTTAAAACAGCAGTATGATCGTATCCACAACTAACCTGGGTGATTCGAACAGCTGATAACGATTCTATTAATTCTGGTTTTGGTACGAACAACACACGTTTTTCTCCCTCTTGATGCTTTTGTGTGGTCAAATCTTGAGCGTTTTGGTCTATGTTCGTGGTGGAAGGGTAAAATTTTTCAGATTTTGGATTGGGCAACGGATTTTTGATTTCATAATTGAATTTTTGCAATAAAACATAATCGTTGTGCAGTGTTGCCTGATGCCGTAAGTTGTTGTAGAGAAGCAACAAGTTGTCCAATCTCATACCTTTTATAGGATCTGCTGCAACTCCATGACACATGTTAGACCAAGCTAATTCTGGGACATGGCCATCCGTACGCATTGCTAGTTGCTGCATCTCTTTCAGGTTTATAAAGCCATCTTTGTCTTCGTCCGACAGTGCAAATATTATCTCTATGACACGTGCTTTATTGTTTAGAACAATATTCCCAAGCTGCGATTTTATTCGAGCAACAGAAAGATTTTCGTGCAATTCGAAAAATTGAGTAAACGACAGGCCAACTTTCTGGTCAACATTGGCTGCTTGACATAGCTGAGCATACTTTTCCATGTTTCGACTGTTCATTTTAATGAGCAGGTCAACTCCCACATCAACGCCGTATAATGAATGTAGCATATTTGCAAACCCGTTATAATTTATCCTGCTCTCCTCTTGTTGTGCAGATGTCGAAAAGATTTCAAACAGGATTTTAGTATACAGCTTCAACTCGTAATTTTTGAGGCTTTGTGAGACTGATTTCTTCATGTCTTTTCCATTTGTCCCCATGGTAACATCCATGCATAGGCAGTTCATACTATTATCGCCCCAACCATATAGCTGACCTGAGGACGTTAACGCTATTGACCTATTACATATTGTTTCAATTTGGATTATCGACGAGGGCAAAAGCAGCTCTTTCGATGTGGACGAATTGCGCTCGTACTCATATACCAAAACCTCAGAATTTGTCTCTGGGGCTACACTTTGCATATCGTCAAAGAATGCAGATTCCTTCTCATCCTCTCCTACCTCGGAAATTGATGCAACCTTCGAGCCATAAAAGTCATCCAAATAAGTTTCCAAAATGACTGAATCGTTTCGACGTATCCCTCCTCTAGCTTCAACAGACGTCGCATTTAAGCTTCTGAAATTGATGGGCGCATTTGATCTTCTCGCATCATCAATAGAGGTAGAAAGCGCTTCATCCACCCGATTTGAACCGCTGTCAAAAACATTTCCGTCAAAAAACTCGTCAAGTTCGTTGTTCAAGAAACTGGAGTTTTGCCTTTCTAAACTTCTTGGCCCAGCGGATGCAGCCAAGGCATCATTAAACGCATCTGATAAGTGCTCCTCAGTATTCCTTCTAGACAATTGACGCAAAGACATTTCTTGATTGCCTTATGGTATTATGGATGCGGATGATACGAATGTGTCGCCCACCTGAGGGAGGCAAAACGGGATCAGATCACAATGAATTCAACCATGAATATAATCTCAATTTATAGTCTATTATTGTTGTTGCTTGTTTTTGTTTGATGTGTTCTTGCTATTTAGCATCACAACTTTAATTAGTCTACTTACTATTGGGCTACGCCACGCGAAGAAGAAATCACCAAGAACGAGTATAGTACGAAAGGGTTTTTTTCTTAGACTAATTAATTATCAACCAGCACATCATACATGTATTCTCTATTGGTAGGCTATATCTACTTTACTCGTCTATTTTTCTATCAAATGAAAGACACTACAACTAAAAAAATGAAATGCTCTATTGCTCTATTTGAGACCACCACCCAGCAGGATTAAAATAAATTAATTTTTTTTTTTTTTAAATCTTTTTTTATTTTGTTGTTATATATTAGTCTATTTTATTACGTATGTTATCTATTTTTCTTTACTACACTTTACGAGAAGAGAACTACACTTCTTCTTACTCTTTCTACTCATCATATTCCTACGACGAGGACTTTCCCGTCTCTTCGTCGTCGTCTTATTTATATTATTGGTTATTTTTATTATTATTTTTATATTATTTTTTTTTTTTTCCTTTTCTTCATTTTTTTTTTCTTCTTCTCTCTATTATTTCTTCTTCTTCTCTTATTATTATTACTCTACTACCACTAACATATCTCCTTCTCTCTTATCAATTGGCTGCAGTGCTGCTATCCAACTAGTTGCGGATGCATCAGTTTACCAAAAACAATCCATTAAATCCATGGATAAAGGCGGTTGAAATGTATCGAAATATAGAGACAAATGAGTTATCTTCTCTTCTGAACGCTTATCAGTGGACTGACGATGATATCGGCAACGAGGGGGCTACTTGTAGTACTACAACTGCGATATCACCAGATGAAAGATACCTTGCTGTTGGTTATGCCATGGGCACCCCGGAAAGTGCTAATAAAAGTACTTTCGACGAAAACAAATCTTCGTTAGTTAAATTGAATGAAACCTGTATCTTCAATTCGTTGGCAACCGATGCTTCAATACCCAGGCAATCTCGGAACGACCGTATTTGTGTTCGCATTTTTGAAATTTTCACTGGGCGTGCTGTTTGCGTCAAGCACTTGGTCTGCACTACTGACCAGGCAACTAAAATTACTTGCTTAGCGTGGTCTTTCGATCAAAAATATTTGTACGCTGGCAATCAAGATTGTACTATTTTATGGTTTGATGTTAAGCGTATAATATGCACGCCCATAAAACAAATGTGCGTAAACAGCAGTTGTAAAGAATACGTGATAACTAGACTGCTTCCCTCCAAGAAAAATGAAAGCAAGATTTTGGTTGTAGTTAAACCTAAGAAAAGTAAAAGCAATGTTCGAGGCCATAATAGTAACGATAGGAAAAGTCATTTAAATCGACTGGATAAAATCCAAAATAGTCAAGAATCTCTTGTCTATTTGCTGGATACGAATAACGACGATTTCGCTCCTGTAGCGAAAAATTATGCCGTCAAAGCTGCAATTTTTGTCAACGATGACCAAGATATATTGTTGTTCATCAGCGAAAGCAATAATATCGTTGACCATGAGCGTAAAGCAACGTCTCGTTCGAAAATGCAATCATCGAAGAAAAATCAAGCTATGTTGATATATAATATAGATACGAGATGTATTCGAGCAACAAGTGCGCCATTTCCAACAGATTTCAACAATGTGAAAGTTGATAGTAGTGACTTAAGGTTCGAATGGCTGTGTGAAATAAAGCGGATCCTGGTATCATCAAATATTGGTTTTTACTTTATTGACTTGGATGATACGTACTCTCTTCCAACGTTGTTTCATAGTAAATTCATTGATGGACGGTACCAAAATTTTCATTGTGGTAAAATACTTTCCAAACGGGATGGAGAATTGACTTATCTACTTGGTTTTAGAGACCATGATAAGGATCCTGGCGGTAGAGAAAAAAATAGTATATGTATATGGAATATTTGGAACCCGGTACAAATGATAAATTGTCCTATTACCATTCCTAAGACTAAAAACCATCAGAAAAACGATTATTTTTCATGCATGAATATTCAAAATTCATTCCGTAGTGCTTTGTTTTTTACCAGCATCAAAGGAAGGCTGGCATGCTTTCGAAAGATTAGAAGCGTTTCGTTGGAATGGGGGGGGGCAATGTTTCCGGCTAGATTTCAAGTAATCGATGTGAACAGACGCTACGTCGAATCGGAGTCAGAATTTGATAAAAATTTGGAGCACTCAGACAAGATAGCAGAGACGCAAAATAGAGGTAAATTAAATGTGCTATTGGCTCGTGACAAACCTGAAATTAAAGAGACAGTCAGCTCCTCGACCTATTTGTTTGCCCGCCCATCGAAAAATATTTCTCTGCTTATAAGCGAAGGTTCTGATACTGTAGACGCAAATCCAACAACTTCTGAATTGCGGCCAAAACCGGATACGGGTGAAATAAAAAAATCTTGTAGATCGCATTGGAGATTGGGAAACATACCGGGCTTCAACTCAACATCTCAAAAGCCTCATAATGAGATATACCATGGTATATTTCGATCGTCTGGTGGACAGAAAAGCCACTTGAGTGACAAAGTTAGTCCTTTGTCTGATAACAACACTTCGAAACGTTTCCACAAGACTTTGTCACCTAAAATCATTGATGAGGAAGATGATCCAGCCAAAATAATGCAAGAAGTACATGTAGATAAATTGCTGGAGTATGCGCTCCAAAGGAAGGAAAAATTAAGTGAAACTCCGACTTTGGTCCCGCGTCTTGCGCAACATTATAGTCAGTACGTTGATGCCTATATAAATAGCCTGTCATGCGATGATTTCAAATTATTTTTACTTCTAGCAAAGCCTTCTTCGGATCAGGAAGATATTATGGCACACTTTCCAGGTTTAACACGATTAGAGTTGACTCGTCGAGCCAAGCGACTAGGTTTTCAAATTAGCTATTCTAAGTATGACGAGAAGCTTCATCGCGAAATACTAAAGCCTAATACACTCATAAAGAATAAAAGTAAGGGTAAGTGCATCTGCGACAATGTGTTGATACGATTCTCTAGGCTAACACCCATTTAATCTTAATGTATACAGCTAAAGATATTTTAGCCAAGTCAAATCTTTTGCACTGGTCAGATGAAGAGGATACTTTGTTAATTTCCTATATTGCAAAGAATCATGTGGGTTCATGGAGTTGTATTTCAAGATTGTTACGTAACCGGTCACCACAGCAATGTTTCCGAAGAGCTTTCTTGCTGCTTGGTCATGAAACTGCATTTAGATTTGACTCATTCTTGCAAGTGAAAGGAGCATCGGCTCCAAAATTAAATGTTCGCATAAACCCACAAAATTTAATGAATTTAGAAAATCCCCATTCTAAAAGCCTCACATGTAGTAAAAATGGCGATAAATTGAAGAAAGAGAAGTCTGGTGCCATCATGGGTAAAAAGAAGAAGAGTAAACCGCTTATAGTTTCTGGCGCGGTAGTGAAGAAACCAAGACATGCATTTTTTGAATGGATACAAATGACCGGGCAAAATGATATTATTAAGCGTCAGTTTCCTGAATACAATCCTTATGAAAGAAGAAAACACCTACGCAAATTATGGAACGAGTTGCCTGATGCAGAAAAAGCACCATATATCATGAGATATAAAAAGAAATATGAGGGTTATAAAGCACTGAAAAGTAAGGCTGAAAATTCTGAAGACACTGGAGAAAATTCCCTAGAAGAGCCATCAAAAAAGGCTTCTGGAGCTTGCGGGAAAAATAAAGCACCGCTTGTTGTCTCTGGTGTAGTAGCGAAGAAGCCAAGGAAGGCGATTGATGAATGGATACATACGACTAGGCAACNTGATATTCTTAAGCNTCAGTTTCCTGAATACGATTNTCNCNAAAGAAACCGNCNCCTACGNAAATTATGGNACNATTTGCCTGATGCGGAAAAAGCNCCATATATCGAGATCTATAGAAAAAATTATGAGAATTATAAAATGCTGATAAGTAAGGCTGTAAATTCTGAAGAAACTGGAGAAAATTCCCTAGAAGAGCCATCAAAAAAGGCTTCTGGAGCTTGCGGGAAAAATAAAGCACCGCTTGTTGTCTCTGGTGTAGTAGCGAAGAAGCCAAGGAAGGCGATTGATGAATGGATACATACGACTAGGCAACNTGATATTCTTAAGCNTCAGTTTCCTGAATACGATTNTCNCNAAAGAAACCGNCNCCTACGNAAATTATGGNACNATTTGCCTGATGCGGAAAAAGCNCCATATATCGAGATCTATAGAAAAAATTATGAGAATTATAAAATGCTGATAAGTAAGGCTGTAAATTCTGAAGACAATGGGGGAAACTCACCGGAAGAGCCACCCAAAAAAATTCGCGGTAAAAGAAAAGGGCCGCTTATTGTTTCTGGTATTGTAGTAAAGAGACCAAGAACCGCGTTTGATGAATGGGTTGATGAGACAGGGCAAAGAGATATCGCTAAAACGAAGTTTCCAGAATATTCTCTTTCTGAAAGAAGAAGATACCTGCAGGTACTATGGGCTAGTAGTGTGCCTGACGTTGTAAAAGCGCCATTTCTTGCAATATATCGCCAGAAACTAAAGGAATATTTTTCTTTAAGAAAAAAGGCGCAGATTAATGACCCGAAGGTGACATGTAATGTTGTAACTGAGCAAAAGGAGATAACAAAAACGACTTCGTTGCCACATGGTTCAGGGAGCAACAGAAGGCATCTAGAGCAGCAGGAACTAAAGGAAGCACAGTTTGAAAAATCGAAGGCGGCTACTTCTAGTAAGTACAACCTGGCTAAGCAAAACCAAATTAATACTTTAATGAATGAACCCATGTCGAAACCGATATCGGCATTTGATGAATGGGTTAGTGCAACAGGGCAAAATCAAATCGCTCAAAACTTGTCTCCAGAATATACTGAAGTAGAAAATAGAAAGTATCTAGAACGAAAATGGTTGAATGACATATCTGAAAATGAGAAGCTACAGTTTTCTGAATTGTATAATTACAAGTTAAGAATATATTTGGCTAAGCAAAAGCTTTTAACCTTAAGAAAAGCGGCTCGTAAAGGTGAAGCGGGTTTGGCGTGCCATCAGAAAAAAAAATTGCCCAATGCACATGCAAGAGCGTCTAATGTAGTAAGATCTACATACAATCAGCAAAACATACCGCAGAGTATTAATACTAGCGGAGGTAAAGATGGGAGTTCGGTCCCTAAAATCGTTTCTGAGGTGTCAGAAAAAAAAATTCATGATTTAACAATTACTTCAGACATAAATAATGATCAATTTTGCGATGGAAATGATCGTGAAGAAGAGAATATTGTGAAATCTAAATCCAAAGCAATAACTAATGCACATCTTAAGGGGGCAACAAATATGGGACTTTTTCACCAAGACGTAGTCACAGCTAATGGTGCAATCAATGTAGAATACAATGAACTGAACGTATTTCTTGAGAAATGCTTCAATAAGACAAATACAATGCAATGCACTTGGGAAAACATCTTTGCAGTGGTCAATAAAAAAATACCAAACAATTTTTCTTCGCTTTTTATGGAAAGTGAAAATATTTGTCACATCTATAAGGACATATATGATCTTCATAGAGTCTCGTTGAAAAACATAGCACTGGCAATGTTCGTACAACACAAGATCGCTGCAAAGCCAGATTGCAATAAAGACCATTACGCAAAGTTGTTACGGATAACATTCCAGCAGTACAATGATCTTGGTCTCGAGAACCCTATTGCTCCATATGTGAGGCAAGCTTTGAGAAAAGGCATCAATCTAGTCAGATGCCAGCACCCAAATACATCAGCATCCTCCACTTCAAGTCTTATGAGTCTGAACTGAGAAAAATATCTGCCAGTTAGTATGCTCGTGCTTGCAAGTCAGAAATTAGCGCGTACGTAGACATGTGATCAGAAAAGTACGTTTTCGGCAATAAGGCGATGCCTTTTACGAAAAATCCCTTAACTTTAATATTATCATCATATCACCGACTACGATATAACGCCAAGGGTCTTCAAGGAAATTGGCTATTTGGATTCTGTGTAGTTTGAAGTCTCGATTAAATGAAACAAGTTACTTACCTTCATGCGAAATTCTACGCATCTAAATTGTCTTCGTGAACTCCGAATCTTATTGTAGCACTTAAACGATCCGTATAAAATGGCAAGACTTCGTGCTTGACATCATACCGCGCGTTCCGTGCTAATGCATAAATATCTCCAGGGGCAACTGTGAACTCAATGTTTCCAACTCGAATTGTATTCTCCCCTTGTAAGACTGCTGTAGAAATTACCTTACCTCCCTTACTCAAGTCATCAATATGCTTGCCTATTTTTATTCCACGCTCCAAACGTTGCATTTGAATGAATAAGCAAGGCTCGTCTCTTGCGTCAGGGATTAATTGTTGTATCGTTTTTTGTATCTTTATCACGTGCTCAGCATACGTTGGTATGTCCTTGTATTGTTCCATATTTCCTTTGTCGTCTTGAAGTGCCTTCAAGTTTGGCCAGGACTGCGGGTTAGTACAGTTTGTTGAGTGCAAGCTTGATAAAACTGTATTCGCAATCAAAGGATCTACATTAGGAAATGGTTGAAGAGGAAGCATCCATCGTCCGCTCAGATACTCATACCACTCTAAAAACTTTTGCTGTTGACCTTCAGAGCGATACGGAGTTCCACCCTCTCCTTGCACACTATCACCACTCGTGACATACTTTAATAGTTCATGGATTTCCATCACTTCCGATTCATTTAAAACTTTGGGAATAAACCACAGCCCCGGCATCTCACTATGCTCAGTTGCAACACCACTTGGCAAATCACATACCTCCCAACGCTTTGCTTTCGGTTGAAGTAGCTCCTCCTGCTTTATCTTTCTCTGGAAAGCGTTATCGTCTTCGGACGAGCCAGACAACAAGATGTGTTTAAGAACGGTGTATGTTATCCTATTCTTCAAATACCTTGGATCGAGATAATTTATCAATCTCCTCATTTTTAAAGCTAAAATGCTACGTGCGGGGATCTGGTAAAAGAATCTAAGAGTGGTATGTCAAGGTATGTTCAAATTATCGAACACTTAACTTCCCCGTCGGAGAGTCATTGGTTGGACAAAAATCGCTGCTTTGACATCATCGTCATCATCATCATTTTATTAATAATTTTATTTATTATTTATTATTTTATTATTACTCTGTAGTATTATCATTATTTTTATAATAAATAATAATAGTACATTATGCTGTTAACTACTATTAAATAATAAATAGTTAATTTTTTTATCACTATTTTTTATACTATAATAAACGGTAGTCTAATTATCAACACTATCATTTTTAGTGTGAGTTATTAATTAATAAAATGCCATATTATTATTTTTTTTTTTTTATTATTACTCTCATTACTACTAGCGCTTGCTAGCACTACTACCGTTTCATTTTTTTTTCCCTTTCTCGGGAGGCTGCTGATGATGTTACTGTATATTAATATACAGTGAAAGTTAT
>LT658395.1:0-52019 GCA_900128575.1 Stramenopiles sp. TOSAG41-1
ATAGGTCAGCCGTGAATCTTAGTAACCTTAAAATCATTTTAAATTATTGATTAAAATATGTATATTCAATACTTTTAATGGCGTCGATACATAGAAAAAAGGCTGGTCGGTAATAGAGGTTACGATTGATTTTACAATTACATGGAAGATCATTTTTTTGACCCGTGTTTTTTTTTTTGTGCAAAAAATATATTTTTTTGATTTTTATTGACTCTAAATATTATCACTCTCGTATTTTAAAAAACCACAGACGATTTATATGACCAAATTCATTTATTTTCTTTAGCATATTTACCCAAAATACTTTTTCATAATCTACGACTCCCCAAAAATGCTCTCCTGTGATTGTGCTTCTTCAGTCACTGGTGATAAAGTCGCTGAATGATACACACTCTTCATTTCCTGCTTAGGTATAATTTTACGGAAGTCTTGGGTTTCAGCGTTTTCAGTATTGGTGACAATACTATTTTTGTTCCTGCTGTTGAGAATCGAAAAGTCGTTGGAGAATGTCAAAGCATGTGCTTTTTTAGAATTTTCTGCTGGCTTTGTATTCATTGACTGGATTTTACCATCCAAAGGTGGAAGGTGCTTTTCCCAGTGCTCAAGCATTTCAAATAATGGATCTTCAAGATTCAGCTGTAATCTACGAGATCCATCTTGTGCATTTCTTAGATGTGCTCTTAACTGCCGGGACAACTTGAAACATTCTTGCTCTTCATCTTCGACTATTCTTGTGTGGCTTTTTTCGTGGCAGACCCAATCTCTAGTTTTTCTTATTGAGGTAGCTAGCATAACCCATGTGTGAGCAGAACGTTCAGCATCTCGAAGCAGCGCAGAAGCACTGGAATAAAACTGTCTCCTTCGCTTTTCTCTAGCAATTTTAAGTAGATTTTCCTGTCGTTGTTTTTTTGCTGCAAATGCTTTTTGGCGATCTCTTACACCCCTAAACTTAGCTTGAATCCTAAGCGCTGCTTCATGCTTCCTTTTCTTATCTCGCAACGCACGCAACTCTTGAAACTCCTTTGCTTTTGCATCTTGAAACACTTTTACCGAAACTTTTCTTCTGTCTCGATTCTTTTTACTGTAATGTTTTCTATTTACTTTGTTTAGCTTTCGCCTAATATTTTTTTCTGAATATAGCTTCCTGAAAGGCAGTAAAGGCAATTTGTTGAGACCCTCTAAGTCCAAGGAATCCCCTGTTTCTGGAGATTTTAGTATTCGTCTTGACTTGTTGATGCCATTTGCTTTTCTATTTTTTGCTACACTCACCTTGGTTGGAGGTTTTAAACGGCTTTTAAATATATTATTTTGGACAACCTTGATGGACCTACGTCTAGTACCTTTTTGCTTGGTGGGATGTATGTTACCGGTTGAGTTATTTTGCACAAGAGCTATGCCTTTTTCGTTGCTACTTCCTATGCTTAGCATAGAGTTCGAATGACTTGACAAATTTAAGAACTTCTTGGGTGAATTTAGTATAGATGAATTTGAACGCCTGCTTCTTGATGCTACTTTTGACAAGCTCCTTCTCCCTTTCATTTTGCGAAGCAGCGATTCGTCTGCACGATTTTCAACCCGGGATTTCGCTGCTTTAAGCTGCGACAAGTCTTGGCCTTTAGCTGAAGTCAGTAACCCTTGACGTGCAGCTTCTCTCTGTTTAAACTGCCACCATTTTTTACTTAAAGCAAAAATTTCGACGATAGATTTGGAGCTCATCCCTAGCATGTATGGAGACTTCGTTTCATTCACAATTTTTCCTGCATATACAAATACCATTTCCTTCCGCTTCAAGCGTAACTTCAGACAAGCGTGCTCAATAACCGTGCCAACCTGGTCATGAGAATCCAGTTTGAAGTTTGCTTTGCCGATCACTTCCTCTTTATCTTGTGCTCGTACTCTGATTCGTGTAACAGCACTATCGCTGACTCGAAGATAAAATCGATGCACCGCCTCTCTCGCTTGATTTCTGCATGAGTTACCCACTTTCCCGGGCATCAGTCGACTTGTTATAGTTTCCATTGATTTTGCATTTAAAAATGATGCAGACGTTACACCGACTGTTGCCACTTTCATAATTTCAGAGTGTAAGACCCGTACAATTGCGGCCAGAAATAGTCTAGCATCATTTGATAGCGAGTATACAGGGTGCACTTTTCGAAGCAAGTTGCTAAGGTCAACGTCCGTAACAACGTCGTCTTTACGCCGCCCCCAACTACTTTGTCTTTGAGAGGCAAGTTGTACGTCCATTTCCGTGGCCGCCTTGCCTTGGGAAATTTCGGTTCTTTCCATATCATTTAATTTGTCTTCTTCTTTCAGCACTTTGCTGGTGTCATTATCCAAGTAATGGCTTAAGACAACAGAAAGTTTTGAGCAAGTTGAGCATAAAATTCTTAGTGTTGTGTTTCTCCTGAGGGCAAGCTGTATATAACAAGGAATGATTTGCGTTGCTTTTCTTCGTCGTTGACTCTTAAATGTATTACTTTGCGCTACTGCCACGGCAGCTTTTAATATGTCTGAGCACACGCATTCAAGGACTGCTGCACAATAGACAGCGGCTTCTTTTCTCGCTGAATCCCCGAATAATGTCTTGTGGGTCTCATGCACAGTCTCACACGGAAAACAAAGAATACTTCTTAAGCTTCTGATCCTCTCCAAGCTAAACGGGATGTTCTCCTCCACTTCAGTTTCGGGTCCGCCCATTGTATCAAATACAAGAAACTACTAAACCTGCCAAAAGCTGGGAGTAGCCTCTGATGGAGATGAAAGTTTCGATAGAAAATGCTGGCTCACTGTGCGCGCAGTACGCACGGGTTCGCAAAGCAACAGGGTTTTCGCAACAACAATATAATTAATAAAAAAAAGAAAAAAAATAATAACAATAATATAATAATAATAATAAAATAAAAGTGTACACACTAACACCCCATCATTATCCCATCTCCCGCTCTCTGTAGTATTATAGGCCACTGTCTAAAATTGGTTTATTGGTACCACGTAGTAGTAGAGCCAAAGCAATACAGAGTAATAATATATTATAGTCTGGAATAATTACAAATGTTATCAGTGGCGGTGCAGGTGTATGATGACCAACATAACATAATAATGCCAAAAGGCAATAATTTATTGATGATGATCGTGATGGCTAAACAACTTCGTCACATCGTATCGCATAATTATAATGTTTTATAAAGTGAAATAAATACTGGAACGTCTGCTACGACAAGCCCCCCAAAATATACATTCTCCCTACTCTTAGAGTACGCAAAACCTTACCCCTATTGTAACGAATCAATTCGCGGAAGCCTTGATTTCGTTAGTAAGGTCTTCGTTCGCAATGTTGATTTTACTTTATTGTAGAATAAAGACTTTTCCTTAATTTTTAATACAGTGCTGTGCAGCCGTACTGACGGGTCTTTTTGAAAACTAAAAAGACTTTTATTGAAAAAAAGCGTCTTTTGTGTGCGGGTTGTAGTAGCTAGTAGTGTATATATGGTGTTGAAACTGTTTTTATATATTGTGTACAGTCATATCTTTATTATTTTATATAGGAATAAGCTCTATTATTATTATTTTTTATCATTATTTTTACGTATTGGCGGCCTACTATCGTCGTCGATCTTCTTCTTCTTCTATTATATTATCTAAATATTATTAATTAATCACCAACAGCCAGCAACTACATTGAGCTGGTAAGTAGTGATTCCAGTCTTTCGCTGCGTTCAAGTGTTCTGTGCGTCCACATCAATCAAGCTTTGGTAAAAAGCAACTCAAAATACGAGAAGAGCGGTTATTCCAGAAAAGTACGTTTTGAAAATGTCAAATCGATCATCTACGGAGCGTTCGGCACAGGAGAAAGCATCTAAGCTCGGCATAGAACTGTTGCCTCTGAAAGATTCGTTTGCAGAGATGCGAAAGCGGATGATAGACGGTTGGGCAATGCGCCAAGAGACTTGTCCTATAACTGGTTTTCCACTGATATCGAAAGGTGGTGTCCTTTGGTCAATTCGTTGCCAATGCCAAATAAAAGATCCAAATAGTACTACGGGAGGGATCGAGCTGAAAAAGGCAGAAACCCCGAAACCTCCCGCCTCTAATACCCCAGTCAAGAACTCTTCCAAAACAAAAAAGAAGACACAGTTTCTGGGAACTCCAGGGCGACGAGAACGAATGAATGTTCAAAGCAAACGCATTTCCGAAAAGCTTTTAATGGGTTGGAAAATGCTGAAGACTGTTTGCCCGATAACAAATGAATGTCCCGTTTTAGAAGACAAAAATGGGCGACAGTGGAGTGCAGCTTTGAATATGTATTTGGATGAATATAAAGAAGAGGAAGATACGCCGACAAACGAAACACCGCCAACACAAACCCATATGTCGCAGCCAACAGCGTCGGTACAATCAGCGTCATCGATTTCCAGCCGCAGCAACAACGTTGTGGTAGATGAACCAGCGCCAGAGCATGATTTTACGGATGGATGGAAGCCTCCAACAGCAGAGGAAGAGAGGGAAATGGCTGAAAAGCAGAAAAGGCATGATGAAATGAGTAAGAAGATGGGTCAAATGTTACTGACAGGCTGGAAAATGTTGGATGAGATCTGTCCTGTGACAGGAGAAGTTCCACTGATGCAAGATAAAGATGGTCGCAAATTTTCTGTAGCTCTGAATGCCTGCATTGGCGAAGATGGCAGTAAAGAGGACGAGGAACTGGAGCCAAGTTCGCAGCCTACGGCGGTGCTTGAAAGTTCTCCTATAACAAAGTTTACTCCAGAGGTGAAGATGATGACAGTAAGTGAAGACAATAATCGTCGAAATGCAGAGAGTAAACCTGTGTCGGTTCCTGCACCTGATGCAAATAATGATTATGATGAAGAATTTATCGAAATATCTAGCAAGCCACTTGCTATAGAAAAAGCACTTAATGCACTTCACCGAAAATTATCAAAACTATCGGATGACCTTGAACGCACATCCAGCGGCTCCGAGGTAAAACTCATACTGGAAAACATAGTCGTCTGCACGGAAGCGATTAAAGGCTTGAAAAGTATCCAAAGTGTGTAGGACTGCAATGTAGTTGCATTACCACTGCGGTATTATATACCACATTTTATGTATGCGTGTAATATGAAGTGTGTGCATGTACGTGTCGTATATATATATATGTTTATCTCAAAAATGTCTACAGACGAAAAATGACTTTTGTCGTGGACCACAATAAAGCTGTTTGACACATATCCGACAATGATTTTCATCGTTTCCGCTTCCGCCGTTTTCTTTTGCCGCCTAACTTGATCGTCGGTGCCTTCTCTTCAGTAACACGAGAATCTTGCCGAGTAGTGTCAGCTTTCGAGACCTTGGAAGTTTTGGCTGCAGCCATGTTGGATGGTACATTCAGTACTGGATTTCCACCAATGATGTGGCGCAGTAGACGCTCGTTGCCATTTGAATCGTCACCGTAGGAAGCCTTGGTTCGATCTACCATGAGAAACGTTCTATCACCATCGACTTTTAATGTATAGTAATTGTCAGTAACATTGTAATCAACAATGTCACGAATATTAACTACACGCTCTTCTAATTTTCCAAAAGGCATAGTGTACATCCAAAGCGAGCAGAGTTTCCCAGACGGGTGCAATACTATTCTACCAATAATTTTGTTTGTAAAAATACGTGCAAGGAACAAATTAGCTACGGTTAGAGTTGCGCCTATTCCACCAATATACGGATCCAACGAACCAAATAATGGATCTGATATAGAGGGACCAATCAGTCCAAATCGCTCAAACATATCATCAAACGCCCCAATACTGTACCAATATAGAAGCTGAACGCCCACAGAGCCAGACATTGCCCGTACTAAGTTGCGCTTATTAACTTCTACAACTTCGTAACCAAGATCTGGCTTCTGCAAATCTTCAACTTCATCTCTTTTGCCATCACTACTACAGGACCCCTTTGATGTATGGAAGAATCTTTTTCCACTCGAATTCACTTGCCTAAACGAGAAAGAGCCATGGATGGCTGCGCCCGTGGCTCTCGTGTAACCCTGGTTCCCCCCCTCGCGGAGTACTTTTTGCAACGACGTGCTTCCGAATAGTCCCGGAAGCGCCGTCTGAACCAACGCTTTACCATGATATATGTTGGATGCACGAATAGATCCATATTCTCGTCTAGAGGCAGCACTTTGGAGGTCCCTTTGGTGATGAATGTTACGTAAGCACACCTTGCTGTTTCCATCCATCGCAATCGAATCGACGCTAGCGTGAATATTAGCAACAGAAGCAAGAGGAGGGCTTTGCGTTCGGTACATCTGTGGCGCTAGTACACGCTGAAATCGTGCACCACATCGCTGGATCCTGCAAGCGACAATACCCCGCGACACTACTAGCATGGCACTTACTTTGCGGATCAGAAGCCACGGTTACGTCGAAGAATATGTTGTATGTCGGTGTAGCAGCCTGTCCATGAGTGTCGGTGTGGTTGGACATGCCGGTAAGTCGTCATGTTGTATAATAATAATAATAAATAATATTCCCTGTAGTATGTAGAACAACAACAATAATAATAATAATTGAAAGAACAATAATAAAATATAATAAATATAATAATATAATAATATAAAATAAAAATAATTAATTCCGTTCTCTTTGTAGTCTATTAACTGAGACCGCCTATGATGTGTCATCATCATTTTTCATTTTTCAGCAGCGGTATTATTGGTAATATTGGTAGTAGTACAGTAGTGGCGGTGGCACAACCAATATGATGATGATGATGGTTAGTTTTTTTTTTATTATTTATTATATTTTAATTTATAATATTAATATTAATAATAATATTTATTAAAAATTATTATTAATTATTATTGTTTTTTTGTTGAGAACAATCGAACACAGTGGTTGGCACATGCTGCGATCACGCAGACACTTTATGGGACGCCATTGCAGAACAAAAGTGAATAAAAAAGTATAATCAATGGCCCGTTTGTTTGCATCCGTTCTAGGAGGTATAGGTTCATGGCAAGCATTCGCCTACTACTTAAGGTCAACTTACGAAGATGCCGCGATTAAAACTTATGAAAAACAAGTTGCCACCCAAGCAAATATTGGGTCCATCGACGACAAAATTTCGGAGTCGATCAACACGGGTGACCTAGTCATCTTTAATAGACGGTGTTCTTTGATGAATCCTTGTGGTACTGCGGCCTGCATTGGTACTAAATTGGCAAGTACCAAATCGAAGATGATAGACTACGACCACTGCGGTGTAATTATTGTACGTAAAGATGGAACACCACACATACTTGAAGCTAATTACTCTAGCGGCGTCGTCTTGAGACCGTACGATCAGCGTATTATAAGGTCCATGGCCGACACGATTATTGTTAGGCCAATTCATTTGGAAAGAAGGAGTGGCATTGACACACGAGCTAATGCTTTTGTAAATAGATTGTTGGAGCCAGACCGGAGGGAAGAGCAACGTTCTTTTCACACTTCCATATTCCGGTTTCAGCACTTGTTCGAAAGATATCGAGCTGGAAAATTGATACCACGTGATAAATCTGTTGCAAATTGCATTCCTCTTAATCCATCTGCTGCAATTGCAGCGTTGTTCTATCAAAATGTCTTAGATATTTTTCCAAAGGAATCTGATCCAGGCTATAAACCGGCAGAAGATTTTCTTCCAAGCGATTTGTTGTCGTGTCGTTTAAGGAAAGGTGCAACGCGCTTGCCAGAAATTTACGTTCGCACACGTTGATTTTTAAAATTTGAGTGTAAGGCGTACAAGTTTTGTTTGGCAATGCTTTTCATTCTTTTAAAAAATTAAAATATCATACAATAATATATATGTGATAATAATACATGTACTAGAAGTGTATTTTATGTTTTTCTTTTCTTACAAAAACAAATATTTTTCTCTAACCGTTTCCATGTGGTGCGCTAGCTTTGAAACGCCACTTTTCGTTTTAAAAGGTCAATTTGTAGGTTGGCCATACGAAGTTCTTCTTGTAAATGTAGATTTTCAATCAATAAAAGATTTCTCCTCTTTTTCCTCTCTCCCCAATCAGTTTTTGTTATGTTCGTTGCATTTTTCCCATCATCATAATCTAATGAGCGTTCGTCATGCTCATTATCACTATCCTGAAATTTTGAACTGTATCCTTTTCTCTTTTGCTCATTTTTAGCTTCATTGACGCCATCGAATCCCTCCATCCCCTTTAGAAGTTTTCGATCCTTTTTTAGTTCCAAATGACTTTTCCCCGCCTGTCGTTTGATGCAAAAAATCTGTTTTTTAAGGTCCAACACTTCAAAATTTAAGTCTCTAATAATGGCATCCTTCCCTTCGCAAGCCTTGGTCAACTCCGTATTTTGTTCCACAAGCCTTTTTAGCGCGTAACTCTTCCCTTCCAAGGCTGACATATCATATTCATGGTCTCTTGAGTCTTCAGTCTCTCGGACTGTATTGTTTGCCTTTGCCGTGTGACCGTTGTTACGCCGAACTCCACCCTCAAATATCTTTCTCGCTTCAACTTTTTGTTGCTTGGCTAATATAGCACGATACATTGAATAGTACGGCCTACGATTTTTCAAGTCTTCGTCTGTATTTTGGATTTCAACATTTACTTTATTTACATTTTTGCCGACGTTTCCCTTCCTATTTTCCCCGTTTTGGTCAGTTACAGTGGTATATTTTGTAGGGTAAATAATTCTCTGAAACAATGGTCGCATTGTAACTAGTGTCTTTTGAACGGGTGAATAAATGTGGCTGCACAGACTCAAAACTTCGAGGCACAAGTATGCATCTTCGTTTCTCAATTCTCCACGCCTTTCTGCTGAAATTCTTTTCTCTATTTCCCTTGTCTTGGCTTCCAGAAACAGGACTGCTGATTGCTGGGCGCTTAGCGCCGTCGATATACTTTTGGATTTTGCATCATTAGCTTTCCTATACTTTCTCATGATTTTATTTTTCTTCGCCGATCCTAATCAAATATAGCGTTGTCGTTGTCTGCTATCGTGACAATTTTTTCGATGTTTAATATGAAACCCGACAGTCCGGGCTTGTCTTGTAACGGCAGAAGAGGCACCAGCATAAGCACATCACAGAAACAACACACACAACACAATAAACAACAACAACAACAAACAACAACAAAATAGCAGTGTGGTGGTGTGGTGGCGCAGCATTTTTTTTTGAAATTTTTTTTATTTGCCATCATCATACTTTAGTATTATTTACGTAGTATCATCTAATCAGCATAATAGTGTATGCAGCAGCGTTATTAATATTATTATTTTTAAAATAAAAATAAGAAAAATATAATAATAATAATGTGAATTGATGAATGAAACCCTTCTTCTTCTTCTTTATTAGTCTATTAAATAAAAAAAAACCAACAAAACATTACAACAACAACAACAACAGAGTCATAATAAAAATCACACTTCAACAACGAACTCCTCTGTTTATTATTGTCTAAGACTATTATAATCTATCGTTATTATTATTATACTACCCAGGCCACTTCAACCGCTCTGAGCCGTAATGTAGGGCTCTACGTACCCACATTCACCTAATTTCCCTTCCTTGCCCTCACCATCGCTACTGCCATAACCTTTGAAGCAATTACAAATACCCAAGGCATATTGGCACAATCCTCTATCGGAACATGTATTAAATTCTTTTGTTCCATTAATATCTTTATACAAAACTGGGTTGTTGGCTTCGTCAACTATACCTGTGGGATCTTCAAAGTGATTCCCTGCAACATCTTGGCCAAGGACCACTGTCACACTGGAAGCCTCTTCTATGTAAATATCTGGTGGAGATGGCACTACCCTTCTTAAAAATTGGTCCATCCAAGGAGAGCCACCAGTTTGAGAAAGAAATGTAATTATAACAATGTTGGTTCCGCCAGCGGTGCAGACGGAAAATGCATTTGCTTCTGTAAAAGTTATTTTGACCGAGTCTATGGTAGACAATGCTTCTAGTTTTTCCTTCACCTGCTCTTTGGTATCGTAAGCGAAAATTTGGAGTGTTTTTTGCCCTCGAAATTTTATTTTAAAGCTACCAGAGGAACCAGTACACTTCAAGACGCGTTGATGATTTTCTTGGTGCAAAGTGTATGGATCGTCACCAAATGGACACATGCGCTGGCTACAGTCGTACCCTGTGAAGCCGTCATCACACGCGCAACCGTACATTTCTTCCTCGTCCCAATGTAAGTTATCATTTGGGGTCAAGCCATAAGAGACTGGGGATGGTTCTCCGTTAACTTTGTTGTATGTCGCCAATGTTTTCATATTTACGCATTCTCCATGACCAGTACATGCTGGAGCCCCAGGGCAAGATTTGTATTGACATGCTGCTCCATTCCAGCCAACACGACAAACACATTCTCCTTTAGAACGCTCGCATAGTCCAATATTGGAGCATTCTTGCAAGTCATGCGCCGTATCTGTCGCCGTAGGAGCACCGAACCATGCAGGTCCGGAGGGACACACCCTAAGTGAGCAGTCTGCTCCCATCCACCCATTACTGCACTGGCATACATAGGTAGGATTCCCTGCGCAAACGCCATGGCCACTACAGGATATTTCTCCAGGACATGCTGTGATCGTACCCGTTGGAAAGCCGCATTCTCCCCTAGTTCCTGCTGCCCCCAAGCCGTTGCTTGTTTTAAAATTCGCTGAGCATTTACAAATTCCAGTTGCATAGTCGCAGACTCCGCGACCAGCACACATAGCCTCCTCTTTTGTGCCTGGTACAGATTCTTCGACTGTAATTGTGTTTGTACTAGACGTGGCGGTAATCAACGGTACATCTGAGAAATCTTCAACAAAGGTTACCAAGAAAGTAGGATGAGATGATTGGCAAGCTCCTTCGGTTGCGCTGAGTGTTTTTCCATCGGGATAAGAGACTACCACCCGTGTTATAGTTGTCAGAGCGTTCAGTGCTGTTTGTATGGCGTCGTTGGTCGAATCCGTCCCAACTGCAGGGATACGTGCCGTTGTTTGCCCTTTGTACGTAAGGGTGAAGTATCCACCACCAGCTCCAATTGGTGTGCACGAAACTATCTGAACTTCATCTACTTGGCCACTTGTCATAGGGTCGTCACCAGTCGGGCATAGTCTTATGCTACAGTCGTGACCTGTGTACCCTTCGTCGCATGCGCAGCCGTAGATCATATCAGCGTCCCAAACGTTTGTATAGGAATAAAAAGTTTTACCATTTGCAGGCGTTTGCGCTTCTGCGTGAAACTTCATGCTTCTACATGCTCCATGTCCGTTACAATCGAGCTCACAAGTCATCCGATTGCAACTAACCCCTTCAAAGTTTAGCTCGCACGTACAGTGTCCAGTTGTGTAGTCGCAGTTGCCCTTGTTAGAGCACTCCGCAACGTTGTGCGCGTTGTCGACGCCAATCGCAACATCGACCCACGCAGGTCCTCTAGGGCATTCTCTTAGCGAGCAATCGCCACCAATCCAGAATGTGTTTGTCCTTGGGTCTGCTTTCCAGCATTTGCATCGGTTGTCTGCGGAGCTGCAGTCTCCGTGCCCACTGCAAGCATTTGGACAAGCGTTGCCATCGACAACTTGGACGAAAACAACGAGCACAAAGCCCAAAGTGAGTACAAGCGCTAGGTTACACTTCATTTGCGCTCAATTTCGATCTTTGGCGGTCACTTAGTATCGGAAAACAGAGTTTGCTATAAACGGAAATCCTCGAGTGGTGTTTGATGCCGTGTTCATTGTGTTTTGGGGAGTCTTAGTGAGGTTTGTCGCGCGGAATACTATGTGCATTCCCATTTTCACCATTGTCTTTCCTGCAACAATACTACGTTGTTTGTCAACAACAACAATAATAATGCTGTCAATCAATGTTTGCATTGCCATCGATTGTAGTGCATTTGCATTGCCTGTTTTTAGTAGGTCTTAACGTTTCCCTGAAATGTGTATACTACCAAGTAAGGGCCATGCTGACAGGAAGAGTATCGTTGGATGGACCAATCATAATCGATCGCCCTGATGAGAAACGCTGCGCGACCTCTCCAGTTTCCTTCTTCGCCTAAGAATACCGTAGTAGACTACTACATCCATGCTTAAGGGTAAGGTTCGCATCGTCGTAGTGTGAATCTAATTTCAAGTACGAGCTTTCCCCCTATTGGATTAGGGTTAGGGTTAGGGTTCCTATGTATGACGATTCTGAATGTCCGTTTGTCTGTTTGGGTTATGAGAATTTATTTCCTTCGATTATATTATTGGCAATTATTAGAGAAATCGAAGGAGAGTGTACTAGCTCGTGCTACTATAAAATTTTGTTAATAATAATAATAAAAGTGTTATTATTACTAGCTACTGCATAGATACACTATTCACTATATGCCAATAATAATAACAACACAACAACAAAAAATGCATGCGGCGCGCGTTCCATGCACGCAAGTCCTTATAAGCGACTCGGTTGTCTACCCAATTGCATACATTTTTCTCGTTCGTCCAATCGGACATACAACACAGTTAACTCGAACTGTCGACAAACACAGCGAGTGTTTTCCCGGCATTTTTCTTGGCAGCAGCAAATAGAAGGCATTATGTCAAACGACTCGGCCTCAAACCTAGACATAAAGACGGAGCTGGAGCAGCTAAAGTCGGAACTAGCAATATCAGAAAAATTAGGTGAAAAGGCTAGGCAACGGCAATTAGAACTTGAGGAATCGAATGCAAAACTTAAAGACGAAATTTTAGTATTGAAGGAAAATGTTGGAAATACAAAAAAGATGGAAGACGTAATCGCAGGACTGAAGAAACAAATTGAGGATATGAAAGCTGCAAACCCGAGCCCAAAAGAGTTCCGAGAAACGAGTAAGTTGGTTGTCACACTGCAAGAAGAAAATGATAAACTAAAGCAAGAACTGCGCGAAGTCACAAACAATAGTAGACACCGCGAATCACATTTTGCTTTGGACTATGCCATGACACGCGATGAGCAACTAAAAGAGCTAGCCACAAAAAATTTTGAACTTTTCAATCAACTTAACAATAGCAAGGAAATAGTGGAACGTGCACGCCAAGATGTAAATGATATAGCAACGCAATTGCACAAGAAAAAAAATCGTTTGAAAGAGTTGCACAGGGCAATTCGATCAGAAAGAGATAGAAAAAATAAGGCTGAAAACGAAGCCCAGCGGATGAAGGAAAAGGTTGCAGCATTGACAAAACATATTGAAAAGCTCATGGTGGCACTAAGGTTACATGCCCAGGCCCAAGCCAGGACAAAGGAGGAAAAAAATATGAAGGAACGACAGCTCAAAAAGACGAAGAAAAAGGCTAATCTTACCCGAAATAAGGCGTTCCTAAGTTCACGGGTAATAGCACAACTCAGACAACAAGTAGATATGCTCACAGGCCAATTGCGATTGGCTGACGACCGTTTTGCAGAATTACGAGGTGTAATCGATGTTGAAAGGCGTACGTCACAAGCAAACATAAAGCGCATGGCAAGAGATTTGCAGAAGAGAATAAAAAATGATGAAGAAAATAAGGAATGGATGATGGAGCAGTCAAAACAGCTACAACGACAGCAAGACGAAATTGCAAGAAAACGCTTACAGGATGAGAAGCGGATTGCGAGGCAGAGAGAAGAATTAAAATTCAAACTTCAAGAAGCACATGAGCGACAATTGGCTGCAGAAGCCAATGCGGCCAAGCTGCAAAAGAAATTTGCAGACCAATCAAAATCTATGCCAAACTTAACTATGACAAACGAGCTTGGAAATTGGTCTCATGCAGATATTCCACTTCACGGTTCCTTACCAGACATAAACAGTCCTGGGGCACATACTTTAAGCTTGGCGGAAGAAGCAAAAAATAAAAAATTACTAGAACGAGATCAAAGATTGGCTCTAGGTAGAGAACAGCAAGCCAAACGTGAAAAAGAGAAGAATGATATGTATTTTTGGCGAAAGAATACATGATCCTGGTGATGTTACTTGGTACTTGTAAAGCCTACATTGGTATGCGCTTATTTCAAATGTAGAAGAATAGCCAAAATTGACCAAGGTCTTTTCATATATATACAAATATATATAATATTGAATTTTGTCTCGCGATAATATTGAACTTTTTGTTTGATGTCAATTCGAGGAAAGTGCTGAACGTCACTTAAAAAAAAAAATAACACAACACACAAAATGTAAAACAAAAATTAATTTTTTAAAGTTTTCTAAATGATACAAAAAAATACAGATTATATATAACTTATCGAGTATACTCCTCTTCCAATAATTAGAAACGCCTCTGTTATTTTATTTGCAACGAAGTAGATTGGTTTTAACACGTCTCTAATTTATTGGAAGTCGCCCCAGTCATCATCACCATTCATATCCTCATCAGCACCTTCCAGGCCATCAACATGGCCTGTCTCGCCATCGAAAGTAATGTTGTCCTGCTCTTTTTCAACAGTATGTACAGCAGAGTCACTTCCTCTTGCAACTTCTTCCTCAACACTGTCTTTATTAAACTCCCCAAACGACTGAATGGATGTATCCTCAGAGTTTGATTTTGTAAAAGCCGGAGGTTTCTCGGAAGTTACACCGAGAATATTTGAAGCTTGCTCTTCCTCACCATGCGTATTTTCTGGTGACTTCTGTTCATTATTGGCATCTTCTTGAATGCAATGTGCAGCGCTTTCCTCGTTTTCAGAAGACAACATGTCATTACTCTGTAATAAATTTGACATAGTCGATGGCCTCCGTACAGGTAAAGCTAAGGCTACAGATAGCATATACTTTGGAATCGTTAGTTCATCAATTAAACTTTGTATTTCATCTGGATACTTTTTGGCGGTTTTCGTGGTGTCGGGTTTAGACGAACTTTGTTTTGACTGTTTTCGGCCACTCTGGAAAGATAGTTTGGAGTTACGGATAACTTCCAAAACGCTGTTTAAGCCACTGTTGTCATCGGAGTTTTGTACATCGTTGTCGTTATCCACAGGAACTTGCTTCTTCAGCTTAGGAAGCTCTGCGGAAGTGACATCGTTGCTAGAATCACTTATTCCAAAGTCAGCTAAAGTTTGACTCAACAAATCGACACCTTTGTCGTCCTCAGTCATGTTCATATTTCCTTCCATTCCTACTAGCGTACTAAAAACATTATTTCTATCGTTCCTACCTGGCGAAGACGCAACTTTGAAATTACCGAAGACACTACTTTGATTATTCGAAGGCAAATTTGGGTTTGATTGATCAGCACCGACATCAAAAAAATTATCTAAGTTATCGTTGTTTCCTTGACTATCCATGATTGACTCTTCAATATTCACGCTAGGCATAGTCGTATTTAAGTCTTCGGTACCATTTACACCTAGTGGTAACTTCTTTGGGGTCAAAGAAGGGGAAAACTCAACAGATCGAGCATTTAAATTCTTTTCAACATTTAGAGTTGACCCTTTAGGGAGCTTCAAAGCTGCCAATACCTTCGCCTCAACCGCTGGTCCCAGTTTTCCTCGCCCTTTCCACTGGGAAATGGCTGTGCTTTGACCGCAAAAAATACATGACTTCGATACGTATCGAAGTAAACACTTGCATTTTGAACATTTAGATGGGCCCCAAAACAGCTGTCCAGAGGCTGACCTTCGCTGTCCAGTCTTCATCGCAATCGTTAAGTGTGACGAAGTTTTCATCTCAATATCTAAATTCTGTTCTAAATCTACTTTCAAAGTTTCAAAGCAAGATGTAAATAAGGTTTTTCCAAAACGTCTTAAGTCGGCTGTTTGGGCATCCAAAATACTTCTTTGTTTGTCACTGAATCGCCCTACTTCATTCATTGGTTCCGTAAAAGTGCTTCCTGCGGACCCCGTTTTATCATCTTCAAATTTTCCCCATTCGTCTTCAATCCCCGCATTATCATTGGTACTAAAGTCGCCAANGTCATCNTCATNAAATGNATCGCCATTCTCTGTATTTTCCTTTGTCGCGTTTTCATCTCCCTTACTCGTANCATCATTNGTACTAAAGTCGCCAANGTCATCNTCATNAAATGNATCGCCATTCTCTGTATTTTCCTTTGTCGCGTTTTCATCTCCCTTACTCGTANCATCATTNGTACTAAAGTCGCCAANGTCATCNTCATNAAATGNATCGCCATTCTCTGTATTTTCCTTTGTCGCGTTTTCATCTCCCTTACTCGTANCATCATTNGTACTAAAGTCGCCTAAATCGTTGTTAGAAATTGTACTCCTATCTTCAATGTTGCTTTCGGCGACAGAATTGTTCTTATGGGTGTGAGTATCACTACCGATGTTGCTATTGCTATCACCCTTTTCAACTACTGTTGCCTCTTTACTATCGTCGATATCCAACATTGGATCCTCCTTTACCGTGGTCATGTCGTCATTAGTTGTAGCAAAATCTCCAAACATATCGTCCTCCATACCTTTANTATTATCTTTGGAATCATTATCAGNAGCTATATTGCTATCGCTAACAACGTTGCTATTGCTATCATCCTTTTCAACTACTGTTGCCTCTTTACTATCGTCGATATCCAACATTGGATCCTCCTTTACCGTGGTCATGTCGTCATTAGTTGTAGCAAAATCTCCAAACATATCGTCCTCCATACCTTTANTATTATCTTTGGAATCATTATCAGNAGCTATATTGCTATCGCTAACAACGTTGCTATTGCTATCATCCTTTTCAACTACTGTTGAGCCTGTCTTGTCGACAAAATTTGTTGAAGAAACTCCTGTTTCACCAACGTCTAAAAAATCTCCCCATTCGTCAGTATCATCATCTTTTTTTTCTGATTCTGCTTGTAAGCTTGTCTCTACACCTTGTTTTGATGCATGACCTTCCGTGGGTGTTGAGCCAGAAGTGCTATCTTCAACACCATTGTTTCTGGCTTTAGCGTCTCCAAAAATCTCGCCGTCAAACGTACCAAAAGTATCTTCTACTGTACTTGTTTCAGCGACAACAGTGCTCTCGCCGCCGTTCCCTGCATCTAAAAAATCCCCCCAATCGTCGTCCTGCTCAGTAGTGCTCATTGTCAGAGAACTCGAAGCTTTCGCGTCCACCCAACCAGTGTATCTACTTCTGATAAGAATACAATTCGTACGCGTTCCCCAGTTCATTGTGCGGTTGGTGGATCGTCAAAATTAAATTATTTGGCATCATCATAATCAGGTGTCGCTATTATTATTATTATTCCTTCTACTTTGGCATCATCATATCATCCTTCTTCATCATCATAATAAATATATTGTTGTCCACTAATAATATAATAATAGCACTATGAATGGTATGGTGGCGACAATTACAATGGCCAAAAAGCACACAAAAAGATTACAACTTAGCACTAAATAGGAAATGATTTCATCATAGGACTATTATTTATATATCAATGTTGACCTGAGAGGAACCAATTTAGATAGGAATAGGAATCGTTAGTCTTAACCTATATTGAAGTACGACAACATTTAACATCTTCTTCTATGATGAGACTTCATTTTTAATAACTCAAGGATCTTTAACTTTGATATGTACTGTACTACTAGTGCTACGAGGACTTTCTTTATTTCATTTAGCACTATTATTATTTAATTCGAAATATTATCATTACGTAGAGAGTAGCACTACTACTACATTTTTTACTACTACATTGACACAATAATAACACCACATTTTATCATCCATTCTCTTTTTATACTACACTCTGTTGTGTATGTTGTGCTACTTTATTTAATAATACAACAAAAGGGCACCCAATATCGCCAAATCAAATGCGGTGGGTAACGACGCCATGCCGCAAAATTCTTTTGTCCAATGGAAACATGACGGTGCAGAGGTACTACCTGAAGCTTGGACATGTTGATGTTAGAGTTCTTCCAGTAGTTATAACAACGGTAAAAGATGGCTGGTTCAAAAAATTACACTTACAAGAGTTTGTCGCTTTAGTCTCTGTCAACTCGAAACTTTTGCTAAACTTTAGATCGCACGAAGAAAGTATACTCGATGGTGCAACAAAGGACGGAGATAACGAAAGCAGTGATGCGACACCAAGAATTGTTGGTAAAAATATCTCTTTCTCTTATTGTCTTCGTGAAAATGTTCCAAATAATAAGCTATATAACAATAACAAAATTAATGAAGGTAAAATTTGCCAATTGAATACTGGTGATGGTGGAGAAAACGTTGTGAGTGTTCACAAGATTTTAGGATACACATTGCATTGCACTCTATATGATAATAGTAAAAACGTTGTCAACACTAATAATTAATCTTATTATGCGATTTTGTTTAATGTTTACAGTGCGTACGAATATATATTTTACATATACCTCGTATATATACAACTCGTTTTGTATGTATTTTTTAGATCGGACGTTGGACAATGATTTTGTTCAGGATAATATCGCGATGTTCTCATTGCTTTGGTGGATGAAAAGTAAATTTATTGGTTTTCTTTAAGTTAAATTAAGAAATATATTATATTTTAAAAATACATTTTCTTGCGTTGTTAAAAAAGATTTTTTCTTACAGAACTACGAACACAGGAAGCTGATGTTGCACCTGACCGACACAATCACAGCGACCTAATCTTTTCTCCAATAACATGACAAGCCATCAATGCGAATAATTTCTTCTGTCACATTATGTTTCGCGCGATACTCATCCACAGCGCGCTTGCAGTCCTCAAGGGCCCAGTAATCATCCACAATGCAATATCCACCACTTTGTAGCTTATGGTAGCATAGGTTCATTGCATCTATCGTAGATTCGTAAGTGTCACCATCCATTCTCAAAATGGCAATTTTTTTAATCTTCGCTTTTGGAATAGTATCGGAAAACCACCCCTTTAAAAAGACGACTTGATCGTCTAAGAGCCCGTATCGTGCAAAATTTGAAAGAACGTGTTTGTATGATTTTTGGACACTTGGCACTGGCCTCAAATGAATTAAATTTTTCAACAAAAAAACAGTAAACCGTTGCTCGTCTTCACCTAATTCCCCTCCGCTATGAACTTGAGGAAAATCCTTTTGTAGAGACCAAAGGAGCTTGATCATCTTTTTTCTTAGCGCACTAGATGGAATAGAAACAAGAAAGTTGGCAATCCAGCCCATGATGACATGAGCTAGCCAAGGTGTCGGGGGTTCGGCGTCATTGAATGTATCACATACGTATACTTTTCTCTTCGACTTCAAAGCTTTTAAGACGCCACGCATGAAAATGGTAGCACCACCTTTACAAGAGCCAGTTTCGATTAGATCGCCAGGCACATCGTCTGCTACTACACTTTCAATGCACTCTTGTATATTATTAAGGCGCTTTATACCAATCATACTCATGGCATTGGCAGGCAAATCTTCACCATGTACCCTTGAGTACAGATCCAAGCCGTCCGCAAGCTTAATGTTCTTGTCAGGCCCATAAATATGGATTGGGTGGCTCGATTCGTAATAAATCAGGTTGACAAGCGATCTCTTCAATACGTCCAGATATAGATCTTTTCCTGTCGCTTTCTTGTCAAGATTACCTAAGCCATGGGCCTCAAAATCTTCTCGAGAAATTGGTTCCCGGTTCAAGTATTGCCCTCCAGTCATTCGGTGTTCTGTAGCACTTGCAAGACTCATCAAGCTGACCAAACTGAGCAAGCAAATACACATTGCTGGTACATTCAACACTGCTGAAAATTGAAGCCATTCGCTTTTAAGATGCCCAGAAGTTAGCGATTCAACTTTTCCAAAATAATTGGCGACAATAATGCACAGTAGGGCAATATAACAAGCTTGAAACAAAAAACTCCCAACACCAGCCCCGTCGGCGCCCGCATTTGCGGGCTTTCCGAGCCTCTCTGCCTCCTTAGGAGGACGAGGGGTGCTACTCCGTTTTTTTCCTTTTCTTTGTTTCGCCATGCGAATTCTTGTGTGCTTTAGGCGATCACTTCTTTGTTCCTCTGCAAGAAGTTCCTTTGGCCACGAACATCTGTTCTACCATTGGACAGCGATATTGATGGGTCTCGGAGGTCTCAGCGAAACCCCAACAACAACACCACAAAAAAAGAAGAGTTGTTAGGAGAAAAGACTTTTTTACATAGTGTAGTAAGTACAGAATAGTAGGAGGAGACAATATGATGACGAGGACAGCACCAGAACACCAGAGAACAAAAGCAGCAAAAAATAAAGTGCATGAACAAGAGGCGGAGACCCCTAAACACAGCTGAAGCCGTCATTTTATATTTTACAAATATTATCTACATTTATTACTACTACTACACTATGAAGGGGAAAATAAAAATTAAAAAAAGAAACCAACTCTTTTATACTGATAGTAGTAGTTATTTTATAGAGTTATAGTGTTATTATAGTGTGTTGTGGTAGTGACGTTGTTGTCTTTTGTTATTTATTATTATTATAATTCATCATCATCGGGTTGTTTGTCATCAGCTCAGCGGTCACGGCCATGCTTGAGTTAATGCGGTTGTTTTGAACCTTACGGAAAAATAAGGACCGAATACATGGAAACTATCAATCCTCTACATATTGATTCCCGCAATAGAGCGTTGACTTCGTATGAGGAAGACGTACTCAAAAGTGTCGGCGCTGCGTCGAAGCTAAAGATACGAGCTCATAGGGCCGCTGAACGTGTGAAGTCCAACGCAAAATTTCAAGTCAAAGATGTTCGAAGAAATATTAACTTCACTTCTACGAGAAAATTCAGGCGATACTCGACGCTCAAATCGTACACCGACCTACACTTGCGAGAAATCAGTGGCGCTCCTAAAGTCAAAAGCAATCCGTCAATATTTATTGAGATGTTTTTAGTTCACTTATTGTACCCCATTAGCTATTTGTGGGTATTATACTTTTATGGGTCGACTGGCTTAGACAACTTGGGTTTCTCTTTCAACAAAATCACCAGTATGCTTGTTACTCATGTGCCATTTACGATACTGATTTCACTAGTTATCTGGGCCGCTGTGGACCAAAAGGGCGTTTGGGAAGTCTACTATGGCGAACTTGTAACTTTATTCTTTATGCATATATCAAGGTTGCTCGCAATTGCTGTCAAATATTCTCACGTGGATCGCGAAACGTTAACATCGTATCTACTTCACAATAATTATAAGGAAGCAATAAAAGCAACCGGGGACCTTATGCTGCGCACAGGATGGGCTGCGCCAACATACGAACAGTGGATGTAAGTTAAAAAAATAGAGGTTTTGGTCGCCAAACTCAACATTTGCGTCTCTAACTAACTCATTTAAAAACAAATGTTCTATTATTGATTTTGCATAACTATAAGCCCTTTGATCGATGAAGCAGAACATGCTGCAAACGCATCTGTAAATCTAAATCTTATCACAAATGGCCATGGTCTGGCGTTGCACATGCAGTTTCTTGGCGAAAAGGCATGTGACTCAGTGTTAACTAGAATCCAAGATTATATAGACAGACCTGAAGTGAAAAGACGTGGATTTACAGTCATCAAAAGTCAGTGCGAAATGGAAGGGTCGAAACATCCAGTGGTTGAAGTTTCTATCGGGCTACTTCTGATTGCATTACTGGACTCTCATAGAAAGAAGAAGAGAAAAATTACAAGCTGCTTAGGGGTTTGTGTTTATATTATTATTGCTTTGGCACCATCATTTGTCGGTATTGTATACAGGAGTTTCGGTGGTAAGTTCTAGAATTAGCGTACGACAGGTAGAACAAGGACTAACACGTGCTCGTATGAATCAAACGTAGGCCATTCTGCTTTGGGAGGGCACCCCATGGGGATTCTTCTTTTACTACTTGTGATGCTTTTAATGTCTCAAAACTTTTCGGCGCTCTTATCGTTCTTAGAAATTGCTTGCATCGACTACAAACGAAGGGAAGTCCTTCTTGTGCACCTTAAAGATCAAATTCGCCCAAAATTGTGGCGTGACGAAACTGGTGAATATAAGATTCAGCCGAAAGCTCTCGATTTGAAATTAGGCAATAATTCTATTGCCTACTTAGCATTGCGTCAAGCTATACGTGAACTTGGGAAAAAATATAGATTACGGTTGCAATGGCTGGTTAGCTATGCTATTCTTCTTCAAGTTGCTTTCCTTGCAACTTTTTTGTCACTTGCCTTCGGTAGAATTCAAACACTGAAAGTAGAACACTATTACTGTATTTTGTTAACACCAATTATATCTGCATACGTTCTGTGCGCTCTGACCTACGCTGATATTGCAAACAATGTCCCAGCTGATGAATTGCATTTCATAAGATTGCAAACAATGTCTTCACGTCGTGATTTGAATTCAATGCTACAAAGATCAATAGGTGCAACTTATACAGAAGAATCGGGCAGTAATAAAACAGTAGAGGCTAGATTGCTGGAGGTGGAAATTGAAAAAAACGTCAGCAATCTTTTGAAAGAACTGCATGACTTTATCCAACAAGATAACATTCGTAATCCTATAAAAATATTGAATATGAGAGCGGACTACAAACTGCTGCAAGCAGTCGTATTTGGCCTTATCGGCTTTCTTGTAACACTTGTTGAGTTGGCTGGCATTGAACTTGCCTGAAGGCATAGCTACTGGTTATGGGTTCTGACACTAAACTTAGATCGTTAAATTCGAAGCAGAGTTATCAAAATGAAGAATAATTCATATTCATCATTGAATAAATTTTAGAAATTCTTCGCTGAAGAAAAGAGACTTCATCAGAAGGGTGTTAGGTCTTATGATGCAATTTCTTCTATTCCGAACTGTACTTAAAATAATTCCAGTGGATAAAACAACTCCAACCTTGACTTTGAAGCCTTCGAACACGCTTTGAGATACGAACTAAATGTAGTGGGGCAACCATGGTTCTTGAAAACAGGTAAACTTCGAGATTATCAAGTAGAGGGAGTAAATTGGATGCTTCAAATGCATGATAAGGGTTTAAACATGGTTTTGGCCGATGAAATGGGACTGGGAAAAACTCTTCAAACAATTATTTTCTTAGCATACCTAAAGTTCGAACGAAACGCAACCGTTGCCCCAAGCCTTATTATTGTTCCATTAAGTGTAGTAAATGCTTGGTGCCAAGAGTTTGAACGATGGTGCCCTCGCATGTGTATTATGAAGTTCCACAGTTCCAGCAAGGAAGAAAAAGAGCGTTTAACAGAAAAGCTGAGAGCAGATCCGTTGAGATTTGACGCGGTGGTTACAACGTATGAAATGCTCAACTCAAGTAGTGTCGGAATCATTTTTCTTGGACGTAATATTATCTGGAAATACGTTGTAATTGATGAGGGACATAAAATTAAAAATGAAAACAGTGAAATCTCAAGAACCGTTTCCAAAATAAAGTCTCTTGGCAAGGTAAACTGGAATGACCTACACGAGGATTCAAGAATAAATAATTGGTGCGATTCTTTAATTAAATTTTGTTTTTTTTTTCGACATAGCAGTATTATTTCGTCTTCTACGAATTGTTGTACCAATATATTTTCACAGAGACTTATCGTATAATAATTTATGACTTTAAAAAAATTAACTTACATTAACATATCATATGATACGAGGATTAGACAGCAGAATATGTTACATTTTTATTGACCAATCCATATCGATAGGCCCATGTTTTTAGTACCAACATATAGTACAACCAACTATTTCTTTCAGTTTCCAAAGTATGATTTATGCACAAATCTAAGTATTTATCTGACATTCCTATCTTTTCGCGATTTGCCTTTTGTTCTTGTTTCCATTTTTCCAGCCCACCTTCCGTGTGAAGTATCATTCCGACAATATTATCCCTCTTTTTTTGTTTGTACCCTGTTATTATTTGGTGAATATGGGAAAATGGGTGATTTAAATGAAACAACCATATACATGTTATATCTTTTTGTAAGTCTTCTAATGCGTAATCATTTACTCCTCCTGCAACAAGCTCTTGGTGATACTTTTCAATCAAACTATCCTCAAACGAGGTGTCAAATGTAGGCCCTTCTTTACATTTTTTTCCTTCTTCAATAATATGCAATAAACTTTTATTCAACATAGACATTCTTGCTGGAATAACATGATGAAAATGGGAAAATACATATGCAACATCAGTAACTGCAGCACCTGCTCCACAAAGTTGCCAGTCAATAACTTTTATATCCAAACCACCAGTCTTCTCATTTCGCTTGTACATAATATTCCCGTTGTGAAAGTCATGATGAACCAATGTTTCTTTGTAATTTAGATTTTCTACTCGAAGCCGAATATTGTCGTAGTTTAAATTACAGGCATGTAAAAAATTTAAAACCCATTGTGCTTTCCAGGGATCAAAATAATTGGAAGGAATATTTAAAGATTGATAGATGCGTTGGTTGTGAAATACTGGAGATTTTAAATATTTAGAACAGAATGTTCCTTTTGGAGTCTTTTTGCCCATCCATTCGCCTTTTGTCCCTATAACAGTGTTCCGATATTTTCCCCTTTGAAAATAGTGAATAGATGTAAAAAGTGGCCCCAGTGCTTCATGCGAAAGCCCAATCTCTTCTAAAACTTCCTTTTTATTCCAAAACGCAGCATGCATGTTTCCAAGTGCAGACATTGAATGCAAACACATTTCTGCAAGACAAATATCTGGTTTTTGATTCTCTTGAAGCTTAGATTTTTGAGCATATGTTGTGACATCATAAATCTTATATCCGTATTTTACACCAGGTCTTGATAATGTTCCATCATTATTAATTGACATTAGCGTTTCCGCTGCAGTTTTGTATGATGATAAATCTTCCATCATGATATGCGCTTTAGTTTTTCCAATTTTTCTACAGCAGCAAAATGCGCATGAATGATATTTTGTATCACCTTCATCATGTAACCCTACCGAATAAATTTCTGGTATAGTCATTTTTGGAGCTTTTTTTTCAATTTCAGCCTTTCCGCTTGCATACAATACCGGTTCATATCGCACAAGCATTTCATATGCCACAAAATGCTCCTTCACCTCTTTTGAAGTCACTCTGTTACAACAACAAAAACAATTAGTTAATAAACAAACAAGCCACCGTACACACATGACATTATAAATAGGTAAAATAAAGTTCGAAAGCTCTGTTGGTTCAGGGATTGACGTCATTACTTTTAAAATTAATGTCGGCGGACCAACATCTGGAGGGTCATAGGTCAACGTTATTTTATTGATGGAAGCGCCAGATAGTCCACCCAATACTACCTTTGAAGTAAATTGTTTTACGGTTTCCGGTGACTTTATATGGTTACCACGCCTTAACTCTGATGTTAACAGCTCCGCAGTCAATTCCTTTGCTGAATTCAACACGGTCTTGCAGTAATGGGTTTGCGCGTACACTGTAGCTCTTTCCATGGACACCTATTTTTTATTGCCTCGTTCTTGCTTGAAATATGCCAAATATTTACATCGCCACCAAATGTACGATAAAATAAGATCCTTGTCCTATACAAAGCGACAAGGATCGACCCAAGAATGGGAAATGTATCTTAAAATGATGAATGGATTGATAATATAATGTGTATTAATAATATAATACACATTATATTATTTAGTAATAATAAGAAGAGTAATAATAATAAAATATCATCATCATTTTGAATTTGTATTTATTATTATTACAGGCGTTCAAGCATCACAGTATTGTAAGAAAGTGTTGTTGGAAAAAATATTTTTCTTGAGGAGATTGATCACTCGCCTAAAGTCGTCTCCAGCGCGCTTCCTGATTTAATTTGCTGCACATGCATGACGGGAAGAATTTGTTATCGCTGGACCTGCTAGCACTAGCGACTGTGCTTACTGCTATTAATAATTAGTGCAGCAGAGGTGTTAATGTCTCTCGTCCACCAATTTTATTACACTTCTCCTCGTTATCGTAGCTGCTGCTGGTACTACCACTACCAGCCTGGGACGGACTCCTCGTAACTGTTGTTATCGAACGGTACTGTTTTTCTCTGGGTAGAGAAATCGTACAAGGATTACCTGGTATTGGAAATAGTAAGTAGAATAAACCGTATATAACCGTATCTAAAGCTGAAAAAAAAGTCAAGACACATTACATATAGTGAAGTATATGATTATCTTTATAGGAATTGTTACATACTATTTCGTAAACTACTTCAATAGCATTACTAATTTAAATTAGCACTACTAAGGAGCAGAACGATTTACTAGCATTACTCTCACAGCACTGCCACCACCAGCAGAGATGATACCATGAAATAGTACGACGAAGGTAGTAGTAATTAGAGTAGATCGATAAGAGAGGGGGAGTTAGAGTTGGACAGAACAAAAAATGTTCGGTCCTACCCGCCGCTCCAAAAAGAATGTCATTGCGAACCGCGATGCCACGCATGGAGCAAGACAAAGTCTATTGTGTCTACTGAAAAGAATTCATAACACTATGTCAACCATCCCATTCAGCCTAGGAAATGTTAACGCTTCCCAGGCAGAGAAGCTAAACCGCTTACAAAAAGCTTTTGCCGGCCAGGCTAGTGGAAATATTGGAAAACTAACGCCAGAGATACTGAAGATGTTGAAAAACAAGATGGAATCGAATGGTATTAATGTTGCATCCATAATGCCTGGTCGTATTCAAGAGCATCCAGACGACCTCGTTAAGATTGCTGAGGAAATTGCCGCGGCTGGCCTGTGTAGAAGGAACGGTGTGCTGCACCGTCGTTGGGAAGAAACTCAAGATAACATAGCAGCCAAGCATCCTGCAGTAGCTAACGACGCTCGCAGCATCAATTTCTGTGAGCCAAGAATCATGATATCAGACGCGGAATTACCATTTCTTACTAATGTAGTCGTAATTGCTGATCCTGACGATGCGTCAAGACTAGCGAAAACACACATTAAAAAGCAACCGAACTTCACACCTGTCTTCTTTCAGAGTCTTATCGCCACAAATGACAATGCCCACTGGAAAAAGCAGCGAGAGCACTTGAATGAGGTTTTCCTACCCAAGCTATCGCTTTCGAAGATATTTCCAGTGAGTCGCGCGCGTGCGGAAAAGTGTGCTGGTAGACTGGGGGAACTATCAAGATCGGCTGGTAAGTATGGCGTGCAAATGCATGAGTTCTACTTGCATGAAGCGCAAGCTCAATTACAATTGGCTTTGTTCGGACTGGATGAGGAATTTATGGAACGAACAAACAAACCGATCCGAGACGTCTTTTCTGGCATAAACCCCAACATGGATTATGGCAAGGATGTGTGTTTGCAGATGATGGAGAAGGTTGGACAAAATCCTTCCTACGCATCTGCGACAGATCCAGAAGTGATAGATGGCAGCAAAAAGATTCACGGCCCTCTCTCGAAATCAGTTTTCAAAGCGTCTCAAGAGTTGGACCTGAATTTGCAGGATCAATTTGGCAACATGATGCTTATTCTATTTGCCGGTCATGATACCACAGCTCATACAATGACATGGTTGACCTACGAAATGGCAAAGAATCCACATTACCAACAAAAACTTCATGAAGAATGTGATGCATTTTTTGCTCGCTTGAATGGAAGATCAATGGAGTACGAAGATTGCGAACACCTGCCTTACCTCACTCGCTGCGTAATGGAGACGCTACGATTTTGGACCGCTGTTCCTGCTGGTACGTACAGACAATTACAATTCGACGACTACGTGAAGGGTCCTGATGGGACAGAAGTTCGTCTACCTAAAGGCACATATGTACAAATTCAAAACTGGACACGGCACCGCAACCCTAAATTATGGGGTGAAGATGCTCACGTTTTTAATCCCGAAAGAGAATTTCGAGATGACGAGATTTGGGGAGGTGAAAGCTTTAGAGGTTTCAATCCATCGTCCGATCGATTCAGTCCTTTCACATTTGCTCCTCGGGATTGTTTGGGAAAGAATTTTGCACAGATGGAAATGCGGACGATTTTGGCTAATGTTTTTCATAAATACCATTTTGAACTCAGTGAACCATACAAGAACTTTGACGCCAAAAAGGCGGGCTATGGTGTGGAAAACTTTCAAGCCACAATGGGTCCTCGAGACTTGACCCCGGAAGGATTAGAAGCAACCAAGAGAAGAGCAGACAATAACCAAACTCCACAAATGGCAATGTATTTGAAAGTGACACCCAGGAAACCATCGTCACGGCTATAACGCTCCTGTATTTGTTGAAATTTTGTTTGCCGTACCACCCGCGAGTATAGGTGCCCCACCCCACTTAAAAATTAGATGCATGTTAAGTTATATATATATATTTATAAGATTTTCTTTTTTTAAAAAAAAGTTAACCATACGATATGATGAGGAAAGTGATCATGTATTCGGGTCTAGAAGACCTCCTGGATTGCCGACGAAAGCGATATGGTCGGGGACTCTATCCAGGATCAATGTTAAGAGATTACGAAGGTAAGAACGGCCGCCTACGGTCGCTTTTAATTATTAGGTACTACATGTAAATACGAATATAAAATTTTAGAATGACAACCTTACAAATCCTTACCAAGCATAGCACTTACACGTTTCATAATGGTATCTTTCCTTGGATCGTATGCTTTACCTTTAGACGGTATTTCGAGTACCGAAGGAATGGTGCCATTGTAATTTTCAACCAAATAACGAATCTCCTCCGAAATATGCTGATTGATCAATACTATTGCTATATCTTCTCGTGTTGTAAACTCTTCAAAAGCCCGCTCTATGTGTGACCGAGGCGTTTTGGAGTCGACGCAAAAGTAGTTTTGTCCCGAAGCTGTTCTTTCGCCTGTTCCAGCAAGCAAAAACCCAGCAACAGTATCCTCGTCGCCAATGACCGCGACTAACTTTGAAGCGTTTCTGTCAGTCATTATGTATCGTTGGCTAGTCACACAGGGGTTATCACGTATGTACCTGAACTACCACGAGGGATCTCAACATGGGAGCAGTCACTTTCTTGCGCCCACCAACATAAACAACATTAACAACATGGTAAAATAATAATGGCAAATCATTCATTATTATCTTCATCAAACAACAACACCAAAAAAAAAAAAAATGTATTGAATATAACTATTTACTATTGTAATTATTAACTTATCACTACATTATTACACCTGATATTGTTTTTGTAATGATATTTCGTTCTCCCTCTCTGCTGCTTCTACTATAAGACGACGGAGCAGTACCAAAGTCGGTATTCGCAAGAGGCGATAGTCGCCTAGCACAACTCATGGAACGATCGAAGAACACTCTGTGTGTATGGTAATCGAGTGAGACATAGGCGAATTGGAAGAGGAACAGTACAATTGTGCCTTGCCAAGAAACCAACCACCACACTAACTCTATAAGTAGGAAAGTCCATAGCACCCAAGGCCTATGTCAGCAACCTTCTTGTCGCCTTGTTTTTTTGTATAATACATAAAAATAGTTTGAAGGTAATAAGAATAGGGGAAAAGTAAAGTAAAGATGAAGATATATTGAAGTGATCATAAAAAAAAAGAGGGGAGGTAGCGCTCTCGGGTGAAGGGTTGTCGAGCGTCCTTGTCCGCGACACGTCAATACTGCGCGTTACACGCCAATACCTGTAGTCCTCAACAAAAAAAAAACAAAAAAAAACAAATGAAATCTCAACTAACCTTGTGCATTTTGCTTTTCGTCGTATTCACATGCGCCGAAGCCAGCAATCTAAGAAATTCTGTTGCGAATAAAAACGGAAAATGTTTTACAGAAACTCACGCAAACAAGTTCGTTAAGTGGCAGTACTGTAAGAAAGTATTATATAATATACATCAAAATAATAAAGTGGGTGCCTATGGACAAAAAAACATTAAACCAAGCCAAGAGTGTCAAGGAATAAGCCGCCCATGGCAGAATTGTAATTTTGCAGGAAAAACAAGTGTAAAATGTACGTACACCAACGACGAGACGCCGCATTGGCACAAAGTAAAAGTACCACTTTATAAAGGAGGGAAACACGAGTACCAACAATATCAAATGGTATATGTTTACAGAAACGGATTTGCGTCCTCCTATATCTGTAACCCTTCTAATAAAAAAACCGAAGATGGGACGTGCACGAATCATGAAGGTTGGCAATGGGTGGAAAACTCAAAAAAACAAAAAAGTACAAGAGGTTACGGTTGCAAGGGACCATGCACGTATTTTGAAGAAGCCGGAGAATATAAAGCCGGATATTGGTGCGACATAGGTATTAATCCAGGACCTCATAGTACTGGCTGGGATACGTGCACTCCAGTGGTGAACACATATCTTATGCCTTCTTCAGAACAAACACATACCTATAACATTATATTTGATGCAATGGAGAATGAGTGTGTGTGTAAAGATTGCCAAGAAGACGCAAATCAGAACACAGACGTGTCTAACACACAAACTTGGAGTGGAGATGGGCAACAAATAACGGGTTAGGGTTAAAAAGATAAAAACCCGAAGTGTGTCTTTAAAATTAATATGAAATATGGCAATTTATTTATTTATGTACAAATATACTAAAAAAGCCACACCAAAAACAACGGCTAGGTAGAACCAATCGCTTTCTGGTAGTCCAATTTTTATATTGATGTTATGGCCTAATGAACTAGAAAAACCATCTCGTAATTGATTGAAAGCAAGGCTTTATTCATTTTTTTTAACTAAAAAGAAAAAAAAACATAGAGTCTGACTTTTAAAAAAATGGCGAGGATTCCCCCTTTTTTTGTGTATTATTTTTTTTTTATTTACTTCATTTCTATGTTGTAAGTGTATTATACAACGACAATTTTAGTCAGTTGTAAGTGTATATACAACGACGCGTTGAATCCACAGAAAAAAAATAATTTTCCATAACAAATGAGTACCAACAACGTACAGAAGCCAATACCGCCGACTTTAGTAGACTGCTCGCGCGTTTACGTTAATAATGATTCTTTTGGAGGAGTTGGGGCTTTTGCATTATGCCCAATAAAGAAAGGTGAATTAGTGGAAAAAGGTATTGTCCGTCGTTTAACCAATGTAGATGGAAATGAAAATCCATATGTATTTACATGGAGTGATGTAGTCGTCCCCAATACAACATGGGTTTTAGGAAGTGGATGTGCAACATTTTACAACACAACTACAAAAGAAAAGGCAAATACTCATATGTATCGATTTTTCGATGAAGATCGGTTTGAAATATATGCAACTAGAGACATAATGGCTGGAGAAGAATTGTTGCACGTTTACAAATCAAAAAAATGGCGACGTTGCTTTCGTGATCTATTGTGATCCACCTGCTACAACGTCTCCATTTGAAATAGCATTTGTCCAATCTGCTGCATTATAATTATCAATAAGGTCTTCGTTTTTTACTACAAATCGAATTTGCATATTTTTACCATCATCTCTGTAAAATGTCGCCTTCACTTATACTTTCCCATTTTGACATTGTGGTTTGTCTGACCGGATGAAGATATAGGAAGAAGTGATACTGCTACCTAGCTGGGCCAGCTAGTAAAAATTATTACTGTACTTGCTATTATTCTTTTTGCATGAGCACCCCTTTATTATATCTCATATTCATTATAATCTTCAACAACCAACAACAATACTAATACACCACCACCACACCAAAATCATCTTCTTCATCTTTTTTTTTCTTATTACCCACTTTCACCAGCCCAGCAACAACCATGCATGTTACCGCAATCGTAATCAACTGTTGAAATGCTAGGCTCAATCAATTAAGAGAAAGCGTTTTTAAATCGATGGTGAGATTCAGGAAAATGCCGCAGCAGCTGCTGTTTGGAACGGTGGTGTGTTGCTTTGCTTTCGGAGTGTCACTTTCGTCCCCCAACTTGGATGGGTCGCCAGAAATGCCAAAGCAGCTGCTCCATATGAGCGAGTTGCTGGTCACGAAAATGCTTGATATGCCCATCAGTGAAATGAAAAAGTTTTTAAAGGAAACGCTATTAGAATCAACGACAAATACAAATAGAAAAGAGGGCGAAGCGCTCTTGCAGTCTTTGGAAGGTCTGCTGGAAAATGCAGATGGTGATATTCAGATACCTAACGGAGACAAGTCTATTTTGGAAACAGCGACCGTCAAGGGTCTTCAGGAAGCCCTGGATACCGATGGAAACTTGGACGAAAACTATTTAAAGGATCTGAAAGACGTTAGTGATTTAAAGTTAATAGGAGACGAAATGGGATGGGATTTTTCGGATTTGACCGTAGAGCGCTTTCATGATATTTTAGAGGAGCCACTAATTTTGGAGCGAATGGTGAAAGATGAAGACAAAAAAGAACAGAAGTCGCTTGAAAAAGAAGGTGCGACGGGCAACTTTGGCAGAAAAGATTCTGACAAACACAAACCTGATGCTATTGTAAAAAAGCGGGAGATCAATCTACTAAGGGAACGAAAATTTTCTAAGGATTCGAAGTTAAAGCAAGCAGCGGATGCCCATTTTCAACTCGGATACTTGTTGCATCGTGAAGGTCATTTGAAGTCTGCAATAGAAGAATACGAACTGTGCCTTCAAAAAGATAGTGGTCACCCATCAGCATTGCATATGCTGGCTGCTGCAAAAGGAGAACCTGTTAAAAAAGCCACCAAGTCTTATGTTGTAGACCTTTTTGATTACTACGCGCCAAATTATGATAAGCATATGGTTGGTACGCTGGAATTTAAAACACCATTTTTGATACACTCCGCTGTAAGAGAAGTGCTAGAAAGTTCTGATGGTGATAGGGTGAGACCCAAAAATATGAACGAGACGGAAATGACAATTTTAGACCTTGGGTGTGGTACAGGACTTTGTGGAAGTCTATTTGCGTCCCCGAAGCATACACTGATTGGGGTTGACTTATCTTCGAGTATGGCAAATAGGGCAAGAGCCAGAAACGTGTACAAAAACGTCATTGTAGCAGACGTCTTGGATTTTGCAAAGTTTGTCGTTCCATCTTCAAAAATAGATATTGTGCTCTTGAGTGATGTATTAGGATACATTGGAGACGTCAGCGGATTTTTTGAAGATCTTTCGCTCAGTTTACGAGAACAAGGCATGATAGCCTTGACTATTGAAGTGTTGCACCAAGGCAAGGTTGCCCAATCTGGTAGCTCTGCCAAGCCAACGAATCCCTCGGGTACAGAATTGTTTTGCGGAGAAAATGGGAAACAGTATTCTTTGGATGCTATGCACGGTCGTTTCCGGCATTGTAAACAGTACATTTTGAACTCATTGGTTGCTGCTGGCTTGAATATCGTGTATAGTGAAAATGTCGAGTTACGGCTGCAGCATAGAAAGGGAGTGAAGGGACAATTGATCATTGGTAGAAAACTATAATATCGCATGCGCACTGCGAACGTACGTAAAAACGTATATTATCTTATGATAGTTTTAATGATTTGCACCGAGTACAATTATATTTTTATTTTACATAGTCAAATGTAAGCGTCGATATGAATGATTCGCCTTCTCAACAGCAGAGACGGTCGCGAATGTATGTGATACCTTGTACCTACTTCTTTATGGTGCAGTTCAAATTACGCAAAAAATTTATCCGTGTCTGCTGTGGTAGGTGAAGGTTGGCTCGGTACGGCTGGGATTAATTCAATGTTGGTTGGGCTTGGCTTCAGCGCATCGGTGGCAAGAGCTGTGGAAAGGGAAACGCCCTGTTTAATTCCTGTGCCATTGATTTCGTCTGGACTATGCCCAAGATTTTTCAAAAGTTGTACGTGCTGGTCCACTAAATAGTTAAACGCAACAATCTGGTCTTTCATGCGCAATTTGATACCATACAAATAGAAGAAGTCCCTGTTTTGATCCAAAAGCTTTTCCCACACAAGGCAAGTGAATGCAGGATCAATGTTTGCCTGTGCTTGCAGCGCTGTGATAATCTCAGCTTGGGTCATGTATTGCAATAAACATCTTTCGATGAGGTTTTGTACAAACTTTATGTCTTCCCACGATACTTTCTGTGCCCTCTGTCTCTTTTTGCCGTTCGCTGGCGCCGCGCTTGTCTTGCGCTTCTTCTCCATTTCTACCTTTTGCGTGGCAGCGAAGGAGTTATCAGTACCCAACGGCGGTGTCTCTACGTAACCGGAGAGTAGCTCTGACACCAGTGTAATTATTAGTAATGAAGAAGAAGGAAGAAGAATTATTAGAGAATGTGATATACACTCTCCTTGCTTCAACTTATTTTTTTTTTTTTTTCCTCTTCTCTCTCGCTTTCTCCTTTCCTCTTCTTTCTATCTTTCTTCTCCTTTCTCTTCTTCAGAATCTTTCACAAAAAAAAAGAACCATCCTATTCCACTTTAAAATCCAACAGAGTCAATCATGTAAGGTCTTGAAGTATATTGTTGCGTATACTAATAATTGCCAAAGTGCCTCTCGATAAACGATTTTGAAAGCTCAAAGCGATACCTTGAAAAGCGTAACGTACGATTATTATGTGAAAGCTAATGGAAGATGGAAGAGTAATGATAGGATATTAATTAGTGGTCTAATGACTAAGTCGAATTCCAGTTTTGCTCAGTGGTTATAGTGTTGTTGCTGCTGCTTCGTGTACTTACATACTACAGCGACATTCAATATTCTTCTCCGAAATCAACAAAAAGAGAAGTAATAATAATAATAATAATACGTCACAACAACAACATAATATCATCAACGAGAGCGTACCTCCGAGCGGGGCACCGTGAACAGATGCCTCTTGATTCTACCAAAAATAGAGACGTGGTGGAATATGACCACCGATGACTGCCTGTATTAGATTTTACAGTTTGTGCGAGATACTTGCCTAGCAAAAGCTTGTAGAAACGAGCATAGATATAGAATATGGGACTTTGCGGCTCCTCAAAATCATCGGTGTCCGCGTCGTACAGATCAACCATGAGTCAGGAAGAAGTACAGCAGCGCAAAGATAGTGTAGTCCGGTTTCGACAAAGTCTGAAAAGAAAGATCACGAAGTCAATTTTGGACACTGGCATGAGTGATGTATTCTGTACCATAACAGAAGAGCCATGGAAAATGAAAGGCGAGACGTACGTTATGGACGTATTTGAATTTTTCAAAAAAAGAAATCGTGAAATAAATATTGCGTTGAAAGGTGGGCTGTATGAAGAGCACGACCTAACGTACGACTATGGCACAAGCATCGTAATTATGCTTGTTAGCCGAAATAGTGGTAAAAGTGTTAGTGCAATCTTGGTTGTAGAGCACAAAACTAGCGGGGGGGCAGTTTGGGAAGTTATATGGTTTGGTACACGCCAGCGTAAGCAAAACAAGGGCTATGGCTGTGCCCTTTTCCGCGTTACTCAACGGATAGCGAAAGCACACGGCGTCAAGGGTATATTGGTCACGGCAACAGATGAAGTTGTTGTTTGGTGGGCTGGGTGTGCAGGAAGCAAATCCTCCAAATGTGCAAAGCTTTGTCCTCTTATTATTCGAAAAGATGGCTCAGATAAGAAATGGAAAAGAGCTTTACCAAAACCTTACGATCGCAAAGTAAAAAAGTTGCCAAAAGATTTTCATGCTGTCAAGGCACCCCCTCCAGATTTACAAGCTTTCTATGCAGATGGGGGTGACTCTTTTCGCGGCAAACCTTACAGATATGATACTGGGCACACAACTCATATTTGGTGGACTATAAGATAGCATTCAGGGGCGAACACCTACAGCATAAAAATTGTTCCGGGGTTCGTAAAAAACTTTTTAAATGTAGAGTAGTACCATACACAAACTCGAAAATAGTATGATAACTTCTTCTATGATAAGGCTATTTATTTATAAGTAAAAAGTTGCTTGATGCATCTATATAGGGCACACTCATACAACTGTCCCTCAGGCGTTAGAGCAATTGATAGAACTGGTGTAAAATAGCACTGCAATTCAAAAGCATGTGCAGCCATGGTCTAAAATTAAACGAAAGACTTCATCACCTTTTTTACCCTTGCATCAAACTCCTTGTTAACTATTTTATCTCCTCGTTTCTGGAAAGGATTCATAATTATTTTGATATACATTTCGTGAACTTCTTTGAAAAAATGCAACACATTATCATCACTTTTATTGTCGTGCATCAGCAAAAATATACATCGCCCTGGGGTTACATAAGCTGAAATTGATTTATCCTCGAACTTATCGATGGTTTTCAAGAACAACGTTGGCGTTGCCCACTCCATTTCGTCTACCATGTCCAAAGCAGCATGTAAAATAAACTGGTACGAGTTCGGGCCTTCTATGGCTTTCATTGCATCTGGTGCAACCTCATATATTGGCCCCTTCGGTCCAATCATCATAAACACAGAATTAGACATGGCGTCAAGCGTCTCGTCGGAAGGTAATATACCTCTCGAACTCTTGCTTGATGGATTACTGCTGCATGCATGCATAACTCCGGTGGTTGTATCGCCTGTCGCATTCGCTAATTGTATATATTGATGATGATGTAATAATAATAATAATAAAATATATAATAGTTATATAGTAGTAGTTTCTTCACCACAACATCATAATCATTCACCATCATCTCGTCATTTTTTTGTGTTAGCCGCCTCCTCCTTATTATATCCAGGTATTATTATCACTACAGAGTATTGCATTTTTTAAAAAATAATATTATGTGCTAGTGACACTACTTTTTTACTCCTAGCACTAGCTACTTTAAACTTTAAAAGGAAAGAACAAGTCTGGAAAAAAAATAGGAAGAATTTTTTAAGTACAATAGCTGGTAGCCTAGCTTTTTATGTTGTGGCTTTTTTGGTAATGATATGATATGTGTGTTGTTTATTATTATGGAGGCAAGGATGAGAGTCGTACAGCATAGCATATTCGTATTTAGATTTCCTAGCTATCCTATCATCGCTTGAATCTTCTTCTTCCATCGTCATCATTGCTTTCTGTGGCTCCCCTGGCTATATCATTCGTTCTTGTATACAGTATTGCGTACTCGCAGTGGAAGGAAGGGTGTGTTTACGATAGATAGCTGTGAAGAAGAAGAAGAGCGAAATCGGTTGGATTGCGTCTGAGTAAAAAGATCGTATCGATAGGTCCCCAGCAGCAGTGTCGTTGACCATCATTGTGGTACTCTTCACAAAACACAGCATAGCATTGTCACCCGGTGACGATGAAAAAAGAAAGAAAAAAGTAATAGTAATTCATGATATAATGTAGCAGCACTTCTTTTTTTTTAATATCATTTTTTCATACTACTTTTATGTGATGATGATGATGTGCACACCACCAGCACATTATTGTTATAATAATAATAAATAATAATAATAAGTAAAATATAATATAATGATAACATTATTGGCATTGTTGCGCCTTTTTTCCTGTCACTGCAATGCATGCGACGGCACCGATTGGTAATCCATCCCAGCTAAAGTTTGCAGAGAATCTGGAGCCGAGTGTCTTGCCATGGCGTCACACTATGAAAAAGAGGAATGGGAGCGCTTGATAGACCCAGAGACGCAGCGAGCGTATTGGTACAATAACTACACAGGGGAGAGTGTTTGGGTAGAAGATCAAGTACTCGGTGAGACTTCGACGAAGGCCAATGTTTATAACGAAAAACATTTGCAGCAAAGTGAGATCAATAACGAAGATAGAAGGGATGTACAAATGGAAATGATAAATGTTCCTATGTCACCGCAGTCAGTAAACGAAAAAGAAAGTGCCACTGAATTAGAGATGGCACTGGAAAGGAGAAGGTCGGCTGAACGAGAATTACAAAAATTGCGCATGATGTCCACCGAGAATGCAGAGAACAAACAAAAGTTTAAGAAGGAAACAAGTCATCAGGAGAAAACAACGGAGGAATCCGCTAAGTCAATTGATGATATGTTTGCTTTGGCCCATGCAAAGGCGAGGCGGCTAATAGATGATTCTGCCTTAAAGGATGAAGAGAGGGTCGAAGACGTCACTGACAGTGTAAATGAAACCATGAAAATAATTGATAAGACACTAGAAGAAAGGATCAAAGCATCAGCAGAAACGAATGAATCTGGCGATGACGAAGATGAACCATTTTTAAGCCCAACGTTTAAGTCTAGTATTCAAGTTTATAGTGAAAACAATAGCCCCATTGAGGAACGCCTAGATGTATTTAAAGAATAAACAGGTACTGAAGATCAACACTATGTACGACGATGAAGATGGTGATACAGATAACGTCGAAGGCACGGACGTAACAAATAGCGAGTTTTTCCTACCAGATTGGAGTCCTACATCGACCAAAAGTAAGAAAGCAACTAAGAAAATGGGAAGCAAAATGAATTTTGAAAGTGGCAATATTTACAATATTAAACCTGTGCTGCAAGAGGCTCGGGATCTGGAAAGTTATAAAGAAGATGATTCTGAAGGAAGAGGAGGAAACCATATGCAGAGAAGGGATATGAGCTACGAAGCATCGCATTATCCTCCAATACCTAATAAAAATCGGCATAGAAGAAGCATGCATAAGGTCGAGTATGGTAGGAAAAGAGGATACAAAGGTTATAAGTCATTGCCGAGCTTATCGTTGTATCAAAACTACAAAAAGATTTGGTCTCAGTCTTTGAGACCTGGAAACAGCAATAAACACATATACAATAAAGATAGGCGGCGTCAACGGGCATACAGGAGAAATCGGAGAAAGCATAGAAAAAAAGCCTTTGACACAAAGTTGCATAGGCAAGCGTGGAATAACAGAGTAAATTTTGATGCAGAAGAAAAACCGGATCAAGCTAATAAGAATGTACGAAGTGTTCTAAATGATTATAGAGATGCTGCAACGATCTCTAAAAGAGAATATGATTTAAGAAAAACTCCGAAAGGTACGGTAAAGGTTGGAGATAGCTTTGGGACTGGAGAAGTTTGGGATCATGAATTGCAATTGTATTACCGGAAGCGGTATGATTAAAGATGAAGTTGTAAGTGTATTATATGCAGATGCAGATAGCTCCGGAACATACGGTCGTCGCACAAGCACAAGGGGGACAAACTCGACACGTGCCTCAAGTCGTGGGTAAATACAAAATAAATAGTAAGAATAAGTGTGATAAAATATTCCTATTCTCCATTGGCATTGCGTACCAGATCAAACAGTTCGTCCATTTTTTTCTCCAACATATTAAATTTCTTTTCCATTGTCTTCTCCATTTGCTTAATCCTATCATCAACAACTTTCTGGACATGATTTCCGTGAATTCGGGCATCCTCTTTTTCTTTTCGCCTTTTATCTGTGCGCTTGTACAAACCCCACAACTTGATGTACGCATGGCTTTTGTTATACATTTAATATTGGTCCTACACTACGAATCGTTACAGATTGTCTCTTACATTATCTTAAAGAAAATAGCAAAACACACACACACCGATGGCAAAAAGCAGAACAGCTTATAAACCAGCACAGCATATGAATCTTCGACGCCTTTAAATCAATGGTTTCTCATGGTAGTGTAACAAGCATATATATCCTAAGAGACGGGCAACTCCAACGCGTGGGTGATGATGGGCAAAAATAGATTAATCGTTACACCGACAGTGGCGACATCTGCATTTTGCACTACACACAATTGATTAAGAAGTAGCAAGTTCAAAAAAGAAGGCTTACTTCAAACTTGGTTCAAACAAAACACTACTTACACAGCATTATTACAGGTTTGGAGCGTGGTGCATGCTGAAAATTTAATGCAGTTCATATCCTTAAATGTTTCGTTTCTTGCAACTCTGCCGTCGTCCGCCAGTTTCAAAATAAGGTAGATCTACTTGGATATTTAATTCAACTCATCCTCATCTCCACTGGCATCAAAATTGATGTGATTATCTGTTTCCCTAACATCTTCGTCGTCATCACTGGAAGAATCTTCATTTTCAATGGCATCGTTGTTTAACTCCATGTCATTTTGGTTTCTATTGGACGATCCTGCTGACGATTCGGTACCCACATCTTTCTCTACAAAATTTTTCTGGTTAACTTTAATTCCAAGAGTTCTCCATCGACGATGCAATATATCGTGTATGATGGCTCTATAGCGAACTTTCGGTGGCAACGGTGCAGGCGGCGTCTCATCAACACTGCTTGTTTTGATTTCCAACCAAGATTTTTTTGCAGCACGATATTGCTCGATAATATGTTTTGATGAGCATGGCTTCAAAAAATAATCAATGCAAGCAGCCTGTAAGTTGCTGGCTCCGTGATACTTCGCAAATGTATATACATCCACCAAATTATCGACATCTAAGCTATCTTCCAAAATACAGCCACAAAGAGTCTTCAACGTTTCTAGCGTATACTGGTCAGCAAGTTGTAAGCACTCCATTATGCTTTCTGGGGAAGCATTGCCAATTTCTACACTTCCACTGTATAGAAAGTGGACTAGCATCTTTACAACGTCGTATGCGTAATCTAATTTGATTGTATCCTGACTTGATTCTTTAAATGAATGGGAAAACATTGCACGAAATAACGGGCATCGGCTACACAGCACAATCTTGTGGGCATTAATAGTTTTTCCGTCTTTAGTTTCGATACAAATGTCAGAAAATTGATCATTATCGTACATATCTGCAAACCCTTGCCAATCCGCGGGCAAAGTAGCCATCGTTTTAAAATTTTTAGCCAAAGGTTGCAACATGTCTGGTCTGCGCCCTAACATGTAATGCAGTGGGATACAGCCATGCTTGTCAGCAAGACTCAAATCAGCGTTGTTCTCAATTAAGACGACAGCTGCTTTTAAATTACGTTTGATGATCGCCCCATGTAAAGGTGTTTGCCCGAGCGCATTGTTATCGTTTATTCTTGCCCCCGCTTTTAATAATTGATTAATACATTTGAATAAACCTTCACTTGCTGCAACATGGAGGCACGAGTCTCCACTTCGTTCCCCGCCAATTTCCATTTTTGCGTTTACCTCAGCACCAGCCTCTAGCAATACATCTATACAATCATTCTCATTATTAATCAACGCAGCGTGCAGGGGTGTTCCGCCATCAACATTCACAACTTCCATATTTGCACCTTGATCTAACAGAAATTTTGCGCAGGCAGCATGGCCATTGCATACACTCCAATGCAGTGGTGTATCACCACCACCATCTTGTAAATCTATTCCAGCCCCATAGCCTAGGAGTAAACGACAAAGTTGTGTGTGTCCCATGCATGCAGCTTCGTGTAGAGGGGTTCTTAGTTCTCCGTTGAAAATATCTACTGTCGATCGATGCTCGAGCAACATGCGAGCGAAATTGTAATGCCCTTCATATGCAGCGTTGTGCAGACTGGCATTTCCATCATCCATTTGAACGTCTACCGAAGCACCAAAATCTAGTAATACTTCTCCTGTTGTAATATCACCGTGATTTGCAGCAGAATGCAATGCCGTTCCTCCATCTGCATTTTGACAGTGTGGATCCATTGAAGTACGAATATCCGAATTTGCTGCAGCATTTAATATTGCATACACGCAAGCCGACTGGCCTTTGAATGCTGCCCAATGTAATGCTGTATCACCGTTCGAATCGCCAGCATTTGCTCTCGCACCATTCGCAAGCAAATACTTTACTGTATCTACATGTCCATTTGCTGCTGCAATATGCAGTGGTCGCTGCATATCGCCTTTGGAAGCGTTTATATCAATTCCATTTTCACACAATAGCGCAACAATTTCAACAGCACCCGTCGCTGCAGCATCATGTAGAGCACTCCATCCCTCTTCATCACGAGCATTCAGGATTTCATTCAATGCAGCACTATCAAGACGCTTTATGTGGTTCAAAAGCATTTCCACTATTTCAAAAGCCTTATTTGCGCATGCACTATGTAATACAGTTCTTCCATATTCGTTTCTTAAATGCACACTACATTTATTTGAAGACAATAGTAAATGAACAATGGTGAGATCTTTGTTTGCAACTGCATCATGCAATGGTGTTTGTCCATCTGAATCTGACAAATTTATATCAGCATCATGCTGGAGTAGACTCTTCACGATTTCAGCGTGGCCTTGATTACATGCCAGCAAAAGTGCTGTACTTCCAGTGCTTTCCTTTGCGTTTATATCGACCATAAACTGTAACAAGAGTTCAAGGGCTTCTAAATGGTTATTGTGTGCAGCATCATGCAACGGAGTTCTTCCATCGTTATCGGTTGAGAGCACTTCACCACCGTTTTTTATGAAGCAGCGCAAGGCTGCTGTATTGCCACACTGAGCTGCACGATGCAAAGGCGTCTTTCCACCAGTATCGCGCGCTTCTATATCAGCATTGCACTCCAGTAGTGTCTGTATAACGTCTTGATTACGGACCATTGCGCCAATATGCAACGGTGTCAGGCCACACTCACCCGCTTTATTTACAAGGTAGTTCTTATGAACTTCATTTTTCCGCAACAAATTATCTATATCTTCACTTTTTGCTGTCAGTAACAAAACGTGTAATTCATCCCACGATCCTTCTTCGAACGATGGGTTTGACACGTTAGAACGCCTTCCAATGGCACGTCTATTAGTTTTTTTTGCCCTGGCATTACCCTGCGGCTCTAAGCAGGGCTCATTTAATGCTATGTCTTCGACGTTTTTACCCGAATTTCTGTTCTTTGATCCACTCTGTTTTGTGATCTTGATACTTGAATCGTCGATAGACGCATCATCCGAGTCTCCTTCATCATCGTATTCGCCAGAATGGTTGTCTTCATAAGCATACTCTGTACTATAACTGTCACTATTTATTACATCTTCGCAACGATCAGCGTTGACACGTTCACATTTGTAAGAGTAATTTCGTTTACGTGTCTTCGAAATATTTTTTGTAGACTTTCTTGAGGCGTATGAACTTTTGTACGAAGCTTTTCCTCTTGTGCTGTTGGACGATGCTTGTATGAGCAGTTGCACTATTTTCGCAGCCTTATCAGATTTACCAGCCCAGTACACCGGTGTTTTCCCTTTGTTATCTCTTAGAATAGGAGAGCCATTTTCTAACAAAAATTGTACAACATGCACGTGTCCCATATATGAAGCGTAGTGTAAGGCAGTCCAACCAGAGGTATCGCGGAGAACTAACGCACGCGCGCCTCCTCGTTTTACTAAATACTTTAAGCATTCCATCGAGTCAGTCTCAGCGGCCACATGAATAATAGACATTTTGTTGCGTATGTTATTTGACCATAGAAAATCTAAGTTTTTCTTGTTCTGCAAAATGTCCTTTAGAGTCTTGTATTCGCTTCTATATACTGCCTGTGATACTGCCATAACATCGTTCTGTACCCTTTTCCAATTAGTATTTGCAGCTTCGGGCTCTACCATTCGCGAATGGTCTTGTTCCATAATCGATGAATGCCTGCTCTATTTATCTGTGTTTGTGTACTTGCACTTGCAAGGGCTTGGCGAGCCGTTAATTTGATCACGATGCGTGAAGTAAGCCAAGAGTTGTGCAACGTCAGCACTATGGTGTTCAACTTCGATTGATGATTGTGATGTGCGTTGAAAAGAAGAAAGTAATTAATAATTATTAGACTATAATAATAATAATAATAATAATGGTGTTGTGAGCAGCAAAATAAAAACAATAATAATTAATATTAAATATGCTGCTTATGTGCTTTGTTATTATTATTTTATTGCGGGAAAATAGTAATGGTCAATAATAAAGTACAGTAGTTAATTCTCATTCTTATTCTCTCGTTCACAACAAAGTGTGCGAAAAAGTAACAGCTATGTTTTTTAGTTACTGACCGTACTTGCTTTTACTATATATTTTAATAGGAGGAAGTAAAAACTGTGTTGTATTTATATTTTTTTTTCCCTTAGGTAGCCCTATGATGATAATATTCTAATAGCTACCAAGATCAGGTGTACCACACAGCAGGTAGAAAAAAAAGCCGTGAATAATTTATAGTAGTGGTAAAATTATCTATAAAACATCGAATGCTGTTGTTTGGGATATTACGTAGCGAACTGAACGCCAACAAGCCTGCGGTTTTCCCTTGACTTTATTGAAGGTTTATTTTTGTGGGGCTTCTTGTTGCGAAGACGGTCGTACAACAGAAAGAGCAGGAGATTCATATGTAAGGCCAACTTGAATTCCATCGTTTCTACCGACATTCAAGCCTGGTGCTGAAATGGATTTTCCGTCATCTTTTGCACCTTTATCGTCTTCTAATGCCTCGTATGCTTTGTCTGTTGACATCATAAAATGCCCAATGCCTTCTTTAAACCAAAACAACGCGAATAACAATATGCCGACAATTGCAATTGCATACCACAAAGCTGGACTTGCGCCAAACCGAATTCCACATGTTAGCCAATCATAAGCAATAGCGAAGGTAAACGCATATTTAGCAAATTTTATAAGACCATTTGAAATCTGCTCTGGGAGCTTTAGTGGTATGAATTTGCCATTGAACTTCCTCTCCCCCCGCAGTTCCTCTGCCATCAGTGAAACAAATACCCCGCATTCAACGTTAAGTGCAAACGAACCAAATACACTTAAAATACTCAAAAAACCACTTGGATTCAACAACGCTAAAACTGTTATCACGCCAAAACCGGAAAGATATAAAAAAATCTTTGTAGAAACAGGTTGCTTTAATCTTTGTAAAATTTGTTCCATGCATGTAAGTCGTTCTGCAGCTCTGCCACTCGAATTCATGGTTGGATTAACTACATTTTTTGTTGCTATTCCGTCTAAAACGTGCTTCAGTCCTTTCCCAAGAGTCAAAAACGAGACGGTGATGGAAATAATCACAAATGAATCAATAAAAAATACTGTCCAGCGATAAGATGGAAAATATTGATTAATGATTCGTGCGACGGGAATAGTTGATATTTGGCCATCTTCATAGCATTTTTTTAATGTTGTTGTAAAATTGTATTTGTGAACGGCACTATCAGCATCAACAGATGCATCCTCTGCTTTTTGAGGTACAATTTGCAAGACATAAAAGCACCAGAATATGTTTAGTAAGAAACATGCCAAGACACCCAGTGTCACTGAAGACCGAAATCTATAGATTAGTTTTTGATTTTCCTCCTTTGCGAATAGTTTTTGTTGCGCTGTAAAGGTTCTTTTCTCATCAAAAATGAACGGTAATTTCTCGTACATACTTTAGATAACAAAATGGTTCGGGTTAGAAAGAAATTTTCAAATGCTAGGGAAACGTATCTTTAGTTAGCGTGTAATTATGTACTTACACTGGCATCAAATTTACAACACCACCAAGAGCAAAAGTTCCCATCAAGAAGGGTTCAAGTGATGCTGTGAAATCGTTCTTTGGATTTATCTTTACTAACTCCGCCACCACACTGACAGCAAATAATACGCATACCAATGCAATCATTTTTAGCACAGTTAACACGGATATGACAGGTTTAATAGTTTCACCCCCAAGCAAGATACACAAGGTATAGATTAGCGTGAACGGTATGATCAATACACGATAGTCCTCTACGCCCAACAAATCTGCGTAGGCCTGCGGCCCAGCCAACGCATAACTTATTAGAACCGCTATGAAATGCAAAATAACGGCAAAGTCAAACGCTCGTGCCATTTTCACATTAGAAATGAAAAGCCTTCCTATCCTATGCAAATCGGGTTTTTCAGTCGTTTTCTTTACCTGAATGTCAGACGCCTCGGTTCTAGCTTGTTCTGCTGGAGTTGTTGTCAAGTCTTCAAAAATGTTCCCTGTTTCCTCGGTACCCATCGCTTCTGAAGCTAGCTCTACGTGAGCGTGTTGCAACAGTTCAACCATCAAATAAACAACGCTTATTTGCATACAAAGACACACTACAAAAATAAATACAAATGGAGCAAGACCACTGTTGAAGAGCTCTGCGGGCAAGGCAAGTATACCGGTGCCCAAAATTGTAGCAACGGTGATAGCAAATGCTTGTGCAAATGCATAGCATCCACGAGGGCACCTCATCCTAATGGAAATCCAAGCAGTTTTTCCTAAATGTATTCTTCGTGCTCCTTGGGAGAACAGAACGGTTGAGATATTTGGTTTCGTTGTTGTTGCCCGATTGCTTTATTTCTCTCAATCTAAATCACTACTACTATTACTATGTATGGTTGTTGAAATTTGCTGCCTCATCATCAAAATCCAAAAAAATCAAATCTGCTGCAATAATAATTTCAATACTCTGTAATAATAATTATTATTAATTATATATAATATGTAGACACTATTTCAACTATTAAACTTTATGATGAAGAAAAAGAATATTATTAGACAGAAATATCTAACAATCTGTACTAGCTAGACTACTATCAATTTATAAGAATAAGATACAGGTGGTGAACGTCAACAGCAGCAAGAAATAGAGGTTTGGTCGCCTTTTCGTACTTGGTACAGTACCTCAAAACGCATCTGACCTCCTTTCCTCCTCACCTCCTTGTTGATACTTACAAAAAAAAAAGTTTCCAAGAAGTCTCGATCGACCCATTTCGTACCTCAATCTCGTACTTTAAACGCCTATGTCGCTCAGAACTGCCTGGCCACAATTCTCTTTCCTGGTCGGCAATGTGACCAATTTAAATTCTCATAGAATCCCACTTTTGTATACCCAGAAGTGTAAGAAGTGGTGGTTGGTGGTTGGTGGTGTATTTTTTATAAAATTATAATATTTTTTCATTGTCGTGGTAGTAGTATGCTCTGCGATGTGATGATGCTGCAATAATTTAATTTGTTGTTAGGTCTGAACCTTCGCGTGCCAGCAACGAGCAGCGCCGCATACCCTGCTACCATTGCATACACGCGCACAGAGCCAAGCATGGGACAGACTTTATGCTGCCAGGCCGATGATATCGACCACTTGATCGACAGAAACTCGTCGTTTTCCTCGTCTTTAGTTTCGAATGGTGGTCAACCAGTTTTCTTGGAAGATGGGTTTGGCCAGCACAAACCACTTTTGAACTCCCCATCCACATACACAACGTTCGGAAGCGCGTCCTCTTTATCCGCTTCATCTATATCTACAGTTGATGGTAACCGTAAAGGTGGTTTTTCAAGCTACATTGATAGTCCCGTGAAAGGTCAGCGCAAACTAAATTATAGTATGTCAGCGAAGCCGTTGTATTTTTTTCCGCAGCACTCGATTCATAGTTTTTGTTTCGATAATTTCGTACGGGAGTACTGCTTGGGATGGACTGGCGCCGAATTAGAAAAGAGCGTTTGCTTACCAGATCGCATTAGCGAAGAGGATTGGATAGTTGTTAATTTGATCGCCTTTTACAACGATTTGTGTGTGTTTGTCTCAAGGATAGAGTGCAACGAACACACTTGTAATGCTATGACAGCAGGCAAGGGCAGAAGCTTTAGTTACGATTTTGCAGACAAAAATATTTCTCCCAAGCAAATATCGGCCTTAAGTTACATTCATAGAGTCTTGGACTATGTTACGCAACACTTTGATGTGCCCAGTAGTACATACGAGAGTAGGCATAAGGTCGTTTCATTACTTTTGCGGTCTTTTGGCCATATCTTGCACCATCATTTTCCAGATTTTATTAAAGATGGGTACGAACACTTGTTGGTCAACTGTCTGAAGCGATTGTGTTACTTCGTTGATCATTTTTCCCTCTTTGAGGAAGATGATTTCGAGCCTTTTCGAACTTGGTTTAAACAGCAGCGGGAAAGGGACCGTAAGTTGAATATGCTCAAGTACGAACTACTGTGATTTGTTTATAAAGCCGAAGAACATTTTTTTTTTCCCTCATCGCAATTGGCTATTCACGAAAAGAAATATTGAAATTGATCGCTGTCTGATATATGTATCATAGAGTGGTATACAATTATAAGCTAACAAAAAGTATGTGAGCGACAGTCTATAAAAATAAACTTTATATATGCACACACCAATATATTTTTTTTATACTTGTCGTGCCTTTCGTGCCTTGTCTTGGTTTACTTGACGGCGTGACCGTGGACATAATACGGAAGCCTTATGGTAGACCATTTGCATATTAGCGCAAAAGAGTGCTTGCTAAGTCGTTACGGCTGGTGCCATCACTGCTAATGTCAACCATTTTGTTTGAATTATTGTTGCCTCCTTCGTGGCATAATCCCCCATGACACCCTTCCAGAAGTAGTCTCGACAAATTTTTTGCGGGCTTCTCTACCGTCAAATATAGTGTAAAGGAAGCAGCGAGTGAAAGAAAACTCATGGCCACAAATGTAGTCAGAACAGTTAGGGGTTCAAAAAATTGCAAGGCGTAAGCTCCTGTATAACCAAGGTTAATTAAAATGGGATGAACCAAGTACATACCAAAGGATAGCCGTGACACTGGAGTCCAAAGGTACCATTTCAGCGCCCTTCGTTTAAAACCACCATGCCCGGTTATAAACACAAATGTCCAAAATGTACAGCAGCTGGCAACAACGACATGAGAGAGCACGGAGTACAGGACGCACATGAGTACACTCCAGTTGGGATTTCGATAGGTCGATCCTTCATGAATAATACCGGCAGGAGTATTCGACTCAGACTGACTGGCCTTCGAGGAAACGATCTTTTCAAGGCCATTAAAGTAGCTGGCAGGGATGACGATAACCACAGAGATAAACAGAATCATAGAAGCTGCGTATCCCCCAATCACGAAACAACGGTTTAACCGGATTCGCGAGCCCACACGATGAAACATCATAGCCGCTGCAATGCCTAAAAGGTATGGAATACACCTAGTCCATGGTTTGTCATACCCAGAAAATCTGTATGCGTTAAATTCACTCGCACTCAAGGGATTCATCGAGTATTTTAGATCCATCCCGATATAAATTTGATACGATATAGATCCCAATATCGTAACAAGAACGCTACCAATCCCAAGGTTGCGATTTTTCCAGAATAGCAAAACAAACAAGGGGGCAACTAGATACAAATCAAAGTCCGTCGCCAAATACCACGTCCAGTCCATACAAGGCCGCCCCCCTGGCGAATGAACGAAGTTATTTATCAGTAGCAAATTTGACCACCAACTTTCTCTGCAGGGATTCACGAAATTCTCTTCATATAGATAATGCAGCGGTCCTGAGTTACTCAAGGCCGTTAGCCCGATCTGAATAAACATGACCATAGACAACGCGGGGACAATTCTAAGAAATCGGTAAATGTACATTCGTGGTATATCAATGCAGCCATAATGGACACGACGTATAGGCTTCCATGCGCCAATTCGGTTAATTGTTTTAAGCTGGACAAGAAATGAATGACCTGCAAAAAAGCCGCTCAGGACGAAAAACAAGTCTATAGCGAAATAAGACCCTATCACTACTTGTGCAGCCCAGCTATGTTTGACAGTCGCAAAGAGGGAATATCCATTACTTTCTTTCAAAACGGGAACCATATACAAAACCACGTTACCAAATATCACCCATAGCATAGCCAATACTCGTATCGCGTGCAAAGGCGCTAAAGGCCGTAAATCCCGAGAAACCAGTTGATTATAATTGCTACGCAAAGAAAATGTTTGCAAAATTGTCGCGCAGAATCCGCCATGTTCCTCATGACTATTTACATTACGGTTGTTGTTACCACTATTGTTAAAGCCATAAAGGTGATCATTATCGCTAATTTGGCCTTCCCCATCAGTGTCACTCTGATGCTGGTTTGGTTTTCTTGCTTGATGATTTCGCACGTTACTTCTTGATGCTCTGTCGCCAATGTTGTTGTTGTTGTTGTTGTTGTTGTAGGCCCGTCGGTATCGACTTTGAACAGGTGAAGGCGCTGCAGAGTCAATAAACTCACCAGCGTCCTCTTGCGCTTTTATATCAAAACAATCCCAACCACGACGTAAAAGTCGGCCTAATTCTACTTTCCAAGCATCAACGCTAGCAAAAATTACCAGTGCGAACAATATAATTAATGCCACAATCACTAATTTCCCTTCCATGCTCAAGTCCGACTTTTCCGTGCTGCACTGAGTTTGAAGATTGGTCGAATTATTCACACCTGGGATTATAGGCACATGCAATATGTTTGCAAGCAATTCAAACTGCGAAACAAGGGCGTTCTTGCGCGCACATATGTTTGGTACACATAGACCTATGGCAGAGTTAACAGTTGTGCCAACCCAGCAATAGCTAACGTGTTTTCCCGAAACTTTCAACGAAGGGTCTTCCTGGATAATGCTGCAGTCATCGTACTCACCCAAGTCACCGGCACCAGCACCCCACGACTCTATAAGACGTAACGAGATATCAGGGGACACAAACGACATATTGAGCACTTCCATCAGCGCCCTAGCGCATGGATCTATACGAAAGGGCATTTTCTGCTCTACTCCTTGGCGTCTAACGTGCGCCCGGGTTAGACAACACGTTGCTGCGTTCCAACGCTTCAGTGTTGCTATTGGTTTGGTGGGTGGTACATTGTGGTGCTCCTTCTCTTTGCTGGTGCTTTATTATTTTCTCTTGTTATTATTATTATTAATTAATAAAAAAAATTTAGGCACTACTGACTTTAACTTATTAATATTAGTATTGACTATCATTCTATCATTCATAATAAAGAAGCTAAGATAGTGGTGGGAATTGTTACAGTATACGAAGTAGTATCATCGCCTATCAAGACTTGATACATCAATGTCTGGTTCCGCCTTCCACTTCATAGACTAGAATACAATACAGACAACAGATTTTCCATAGTAATGTGGGGAAAGTTTCAGCATTTCAACATTTTCATTCACTTTTTTGGGTTTTTAGTTTTATATAAAATTATGACCATCCAGGTTCAAGTAAAGCTTTTCCACACGGTGTAGTCTACAAAACCGTATGGTGCCCTATGAAGCATTCTATAAGACTAAGAAGAATCATACCTGTAATATGAGATCATACGCCTATTAAGTAGGCAGACGGTTTCACTGACGCGAATCCTTACTAGGACACTCCATGAAGCAGGCACATGTTCTTACGAATTTACCGAGAAGGACAAGATCGCCGACCAAGCGTGTGCATATACAGCAGTGCCTCGAGAAATAATGACAACGTTGAAAGATGTCGAGCAGAGACCTGGCGCAGCATTTGCATATGGTTTAAAGAATAAAAGAGGGGAACCGTTGCGCAGTCCACGTAAATCCAAAGCACCTTTTTCTCCGAGAAAAGAGACACTTTGGGGTTACAAGGACACCAAAGTAGAGCACAAAAAGGTTCCTCCAGTTCCACTGATCCGTCACAAGCGTGGTCACAGACCAAAATTGCATGATTCTCTCACTCGCTCGATCAGGAAAGCCAATGAACCTATGCCACAAACAGATTCATTCGTTTGGTTGGTGGAGCGAAGCGTNGCTGATTTTCGCACCCAGGGCAGGTACCAACCTGCCGCCAGTGAAGTCAAGGCAGCATTACCACATCTTCTGCGAGATTTGACTCATATTAAGGGAGAACTTGGTTTTGATGAATTTGTAGAGTTTGCCAAACTGACGCTGAATTCAAATGGTGGAAAAATTGTNCCGAAACTAGAAGAATTAAAAGAATGCTTCTATCACATNGATGCAGATGGAGGCGGTACCCTCGACAAGCACGAAATTTTTCATGCACTNAGTGTTAATTGGGAGCTGATTAAATTTTTACGCGGGAGCGCAACNCTAAAGCCTCTATTAAGTCTCAGAAATTGGAAAAAAGCCATGATAAATATGAAGGAACCAGACAAGCGTCACGAGTCGAGCTGCAAACTTGTCGAAATGACTGCNGACGCTCGAAATGCGAAGCTTGTNGCAGATATTGGGGCGTTGAAGCTATTTGTGAACTTACTCAGACCNGAAAATGGGGCGGTTGCAGTGAACATAGCTGGCNCCCTGGCGAACATGATTTGGCATTGTCGCGAGCTTCAAAATAAAATTCCGTTTGAGTTACAAAATTTTGAAATATACGAGAATAAGGACAGGACTTGTGGTTTAGTTCCATTGCTGNTGTNCGANAACATTGANGATGANGCNAAGGCAACTGTACTTNCAGCGATGCATAATTTCTGTTGGAACAATCAAAGCAATAAAATCGATTTAGCAGATTCATTTTTAGGCCCTATGGAGCATGAGCTGATTCGTTTACGTGATCATGGAGGGACTACCAGAGCAAGGCGGGTTGCGAGTGCATTAATGACTATGTTAATGATACATACATAAAT